>LQRL01109463.1:2192-12538 GCA_001703475.1 Hydroides elegans | reverse complement strand
TCTTATTGAAGTGGTATTATAAGGTGAAACAAAGACAATATTTCTACCTCATGTCAAAATTTGACCAGTTAGTTCAAAGCTTAATTAACATACACACAAACACAGATCATATACATGTATAGTAACAAATAACTTTCGATTTTAATAGAGATTTTTTTTTTTTTCTAAAAATCCCGCACTATATTCGAATTAGTGCGGGATTTCTTCGCAAAGTGCGGGATAAATCCCGCACCTTTTTCTGAAAACTGCGGTTTTTTTCTGAAACTGCGGGAATCCCGCAATCCCGCAGGGGTAGATGCAGCCCTGAGTATGTATATACCTCGCTCATGCACCGCCTTTGGATTCAACCTCAAAATCTCGGCAATCTGTTCCTTCGGCAGGAAATCGAGCGCCTGATGAATGACGTCACGGAATTCCTCAATCATCATTTCCGGTGTCACCACTTGGGGCGCCTTTTCGGGGAGACCCATGTCGTCTGCACTTGGTTGTTTGGGAATTCCCATTGCCCCTGCGTCACCGGGCATCATTGGGGGCAGAGGGGCACCGCCGATTTGGCCGCCAGAAGGGGAGGCACCTGTTCAATAGAACAATTTAATGGAATTATTATGCCGGATTTGAATTATAATAAGAATATGAACAAGGCATTATTTTGGGAGCACAACCCATCGACATTGATTCATCGCCTATTTTACAACAGGTTGGCAAGGCACCTGGGAAAACAAAGGGTTATAATATCGTTCAATCATGATGTTGATGCATACTGTAACGTGTGACGCTTTCATACCTAGCATGATAAAGTTAATTTAATTAGATTTCCAATGTCATCATGTTTTAACATTATACGCCAATTGACTTTTAAATACATGCTGAGAATTACCATAACAAAAAAATATAAAGCATAATTCCAATCACATTGAAGGTAACGTTTAGCCATTATTATGAACATGATTTCGATTATACCAAACTCAAACCAAACAGTTTTTGTATACGTACCACTCATAGCCATCATAGCAGCCGCAGCCGGTCCATTCATGGCCATATTGGCTCTCGGGGCCGCGGCGCCTGCATGCATGGGCATCCGTGGTGCGGCTCCAGCCATGTTCATGCCCATACCGCCCATGCCCATCATACCCCCCATGGGCATGAACTGCCGTGACATGTTGGCATCGCTGCCCGATTTGAAGTCTTTCGGCTGGAATGAAAATTAAGGATGATTAAGGTGACTACTTAACAAAGAAGTATGAGTATTTGTGAGGCATGAACATAAAAAGATCGTCTAGAAATTCAACATTGTACAGTCTCGGTGTTGATATAATACATAGTTTTGCTAAGTTTACTGCTTCCTTTTTCATAATTTCAGTTACAATTTTCAATTACACTTGAGTATTTTTAAAATATGAAAACGACCCCAAGCTTCCTTAACTCCATTAATCCATAAAAACCGCTTTTTTTTGGACATTTGTCCAAATTAAGCCATTTGTCCAAATTCAGCCATTTCCTGCGGTTGATTCGGTCAAAACGGTCATGAGGCACATCTACACGCAAAGAACTTGAGCCTATTCCCAGGTCTCTACGACCATCCGTTAAAAAGTCAAGATACAGCCTTTGGGGTTGGGCCCTAACAAATGTAGTCGAACCACTTCTCGCTGTCAATCCTTCACATATCATAATCCTTGCTTAGTGAGAGTGAGAGACTTGTAAATTGTGAAGTATCCTTATAGCCAAAGTTTTTAAGTTTAAACGTAGCCAAATATATTTCCTAATAAATTTCAATAATGTGAAATGGACCATGGACTCATGAAATCCGTCTGGCCTAAATGGACTTTTCTTTTCGTCGTTTGCCAAAGAACTTGTCAAAAAATAGTTAGTGAACTCCTTAATTATCGCTCACCCAAAATGAAAACAAAGTGTTATTTTTCGATTAACGAACATAAATATTTTATTTTTGCTATGAATGTCAAATATTAAATAAGTTCTCAATACATACCGCAGCATATAATGACTTTTCGTGCTTTTCACAAGCACTATCATGTGAACCAAGATGCATGATTAAACAAGCCGAAACTACCAAATATTCAGCAAAGTAAACCAGTAATTTATTGCCACCACTGACGAAATGAGCCTTTTTTTCTTTTGATGTTATCTGCGATTTAATACATTATATGTGAACTCGACATCGCATAAAGGCATCACAACGTTGATGGGCGCAGTATGGATGAGTCCTGTTATTTCGCTTTTTTTTTCATGTGGAAACAGGTAAGTAAAATACAAAGAATTCACCATTCTGAATGACATAGACAAGTGATTGTTAAAGCAAATGTCTTATGCCATTCACTTGTTTGTTGACAACTAAGGAAAAGCATTTGACGAGCTTATCCAATGAATAATGACATTTTGTGGCAGACATTTCAGCAGGTACAATGCTCAAGCCTTCTCAGCTTGAGTGTTTACAATGAATAGGTGAGATTGGTAAATTTTTGCTACCTTTTGCTATAATCTTTTTGTAAACTAGGCTTTGAAAGGAGTTGAGGGCATTCGCTTTATTCGATTATGACCAAAAATATAGTATTTTGATAACTATATGGAAGCCTTTTTCAGTGTCTCAATATTAACCGTATGTCCAGAAGCACCAGGGTTTTAAATGAAACATTGCGCATAAATCTGTTTAAATATACCTTTACCGCGTGGTGTGTCGATTGACGTTGCCTTCTATGGATCTCCATCTTCTCATGTCTTGAGCAGCTCGCTTGGCGCCCATGAAGGTGAGACCAGTTCATTGAATGTTGTCGCTCCATTGCATTCTTGGTCTCCCTCTTCCTCGTTTGCCCTCCACCATGCCCTCGATCAGGTCGCGCTGCTAAGAATCATGCCTCATAATGTGCCCAAAAACGATGGTTTTCTAATTCGCACGGTGTCGATCAATGACCTGCTCGTTCCTGCAAATCGTAACACCTTTTCCACGTCTTGTCCAGTCTATTCTTAGCATTCACCCAAGTGTCCACAGTTCGAAGGCTTCTAGGCGCAGCTGTGATATTTTGCTGATGTTCCATGTCTCAACCCAATACAGCAGTGTTGACCAAACATAGCACCTAATGAACCGTATTCGCAATGTTATAGAGAGTTTGGTGCTCGTCAGTATCGTCCGCATCTTGGAGAAAGATTTTATAGCAATTTCGATTATATTCTGTGGATTTCTTCTTCGCATTTGTCATTTTCGGTTATCTATTTGCCTAGGCATACAAAATTGCTGACCTGCTCAATTTCTTGCCCATCCAATTCGTTTTCTCATTTGATATATTGTTTTTCTTGCTAATCACCATATGATATTTATATTTATGTTTAGATAAAAATGATTATATTAGTTATGAACTTTTTATTTTAACGCCATTTTTAAGCGCTTTTAAAAAGCCAGACACTCTCAGAAAAACACTTTTTATCTGTCTGTTGCTCCATTAAAAAAAAAGTTCTTTGAAGATACGCTATATCTTAAGCGATGTAGACCATCAGTAAACATAAACAATTGTCATAAATTGTTTGCTGATCTGGTTTATACTTACTCGAATTCAAGAGAGTCAATCAATAATAGGGTGGAGGCTTTTAACGACAAGTTTTAAGTATGAAATGTAGAAGATTTTTGAGGACATGCCCGTTTTTATATAGGACATATTGAGGTTTTTGTTTAAGAATCATGCATTGTTTTTTTTTAGAATTGTCAATTTTTGTCTGTCTTTTAAAATATCAGCTCTTTATTTGAATAAATACAATCAGCAAGGACCAGGACCAAGGACCAATGTATCCAACCCATACGCACAAACGCGATTTGCACGCCAAACAAAGTTTAATCGCACGCTTAGTAAAATCCCCTTAAGCGCACTGCTTGCTTTGAGATATCTAATCGAGGGTTACAATGGGTGGAAATAGAGTCATAGAAATGTTTCCGATATGCTAGAGAATTTTCTATGGATATCCATATAAATCAATTCATATAGATCTTATTTCACTCCATCATTTTTTTTTAATCGGCACTCCTCGTAATGTTCATATAAGTCAGCATTGGATGAATTTTAGGCGGTTAGTGGATTTGCGAAAACGCCCATTTTACGCTTTTTTTCCATCCAGTACCACAGGCCTAATACTACGAGTTCTAATACTTTTTAATGGAAAATTTAATTCCGATAAAGTATTTATCATAAAAATGTTGTGTTGAGTATAAGACTCCGGCATAAAAATAATCTGCCGATTTTGAACAAGCACGATTTAAGGTTATTGGAATACCGTAACTACATGCTAGGCCAAGTGTATGAATTACTCATAATTTCTAAAACATGATCTTCAAACTTATCAAAGAATTTATGGTGACGTACCCTATATTCATAAACATTTCATAGAAACAACAACCCACTACGGTACCTGAATACAATATAATAACAATTATTTTTTATGAAAATACATCATGCATCACATTTCCTGAAGTATCTTTAATGAAAGGTATTCAACACCAGATCATGCACCACTTTCATAGACATTTAAATTACGTTCGTAGAGAGCTGCATATACAATTGTAAAACATAATTACCTCGAAAACGAATCGGTCAAAAAACATTCTATGGTAAGTCATATTTTTACTTTTTTTCCAAATGCTATGTATTATCTGATCAATATGTGACAACGTTTTAAATATACTAAATGATCAATGGAATAGTGAAAAATCAATTTGTGAAGGACCTTCCCTAGCATATGCAAAATTCATAATGCAAGATGTAAATTTACATTACCATCATCAAAATGATAATTATTTTAAGCTTGTTTCACCTTTTTTATCATTTTGAACTAAAACAACTTGACGCTTGCTTTGATCTTTGCATTTAATTTTATGTGCAATTTCGTCAAATTATAAAAAAACATTTGATAACAAAAATATACATAAATATCATTTCCATAATAAACAGTTTCAAGTGATTACCGTATTGTAATTATTTTTTGAGCTAATGAGTATCACATGATTTTAAGCGAAATAAAACGTATTTTTGGCATGGTCATTTACCGTGATGTTTGATTAAATTTTACATATAACTGTTTTTTTGGTAATTAAGCTTTTCTTCGGATTCCATGGTATATAGGAATTGCCTGTTGAAGATGTTGATCGCTTTATCTGCAGTTTAAGTGTCTTAAATACATAGTCATAACTAAAATGTTAAACTTATTTTGTTTATATTTAATGAGAGCCATAATTATGATATTTTAATAAGTTTGTATACTTACTGACGGTTATAACTTAAATATTTAAATGATCTTAGCTCTTAAATAACCTTGATTTTGGTCATATTTGTGTCAGTTCAAACAATACGTTGCAAAGGTAGGAATTGTTTCTCATATCTATCCCAAGTCTTCTGTTAAAACAATACACATTGATTGACACATTCCAGTTATCTTCTCAATTTTTGCTGTATTATTCAGCTTTGTTTTGTTTACTGTATATATCTCTTTTTCATTAGAATTTTTAACTTTTTCAAAAATATGCTTGGCTCTAGATTCTTAAAGAATGGCATATTGTTAGTCTGATATAAGATATGACATATTGTGTGCTTAGTAGCTCTCATATTCTAGGCTTACTGACACCTAACGAAAATTAATTTTGATCTAAGTCTGAAATATCAAGAAATATTCTGACATGTAAAATGATACAAAAATATTGTTTTGCTACTACTTTACTATAAGGTTTGACAATGTGTGCATATTTTGTCAGTTAGTTGTCTGAAATTGCAAATTTCGTCTTATTGATTTGTTTGTAAATATTACTAGCTAAGATGATTAAAACAGATATGTTGAAATTCAATTTGAATAGTTATGCTTAAGGTATAAATAAATGTTCCCAAGATTTGTACATTTCGCTAGATAGTTTTGGTCGCCATAACAAAACACCTTCGACAGAATATGTTGTTAGGTTTACCCGTGTGTTGTGTGGTCATGTTTTTTTCTTAATGTTTTATTTTAAACTTTCGTAGATCATTCGTATTTTCTTTTTTTTTTGAAATTTATTTATAGCATGTTGTCATTTTTGATCTCCTTTCCAGACAAGTTGCTAGATACTTAATCAATAAAAGTGCTGATGCCGCATCACCTTGTAATGAACTAATATCTGTTTTACAAAAGCTCTCTTGTTTTAGGGATATGCACAGAGGTCTTTGTTTTGTCGCAGTAACGATAAAATGTGTATGTAGTTTATGTGTAGCACTTCTTTGAGGTGTCAAATAACATGTCTCCTTTTGTAGAGTTAAAAATATGGTTGCTCATGGTTTTATCATAGTCTAAGGATGTATTTATCTTCTCTTTGATTATTTTGAATGTTAAAAACAAGTTCTCTTATCACTTAAATCACTCGCATATGCCGTTCACTGGAATTGTTTAGGGTTAAATACCATATTATTATCTGATTTCTTTACGTTTACGTAAATGAAATCATATATTATTTTCATGCGGTTTTGAACAGCAACCTGCTAATGGATTTTGTGGAACAAAATACTATATCATCTGGACTACCTACATAGTAAATAAATTTATCAGCGCGTAAAGTATGATTTAGTGTTTATGTTCGTATAGTTAACCATATAAAATATTATTTTGTACAATAAATATAGACATTTAAAGTGCGCCCATGTGCCATAACGGGTCAGATTTTTCCTAAAACGCTGCCAGCACTGTAAAGCTAGGCCCGTCCCCTATTGGTTAAGACGACATCACCTGACATAAACAGCGAACATTATGCCCTTTGCTCTAATGACGCAATACAGACACTCTGTTGACTGCAGCTGTCAATCACAAGACACACCCCCCGGGGCTGAAAAATAGTAGGCGGGGAGACGAGCAGGCGTAGTCTTCTCAATGAAGCGATGTGTCATTGGCTTTATTGTGACATGTTGTAGAAATTCTAGTGGCTATTTTAGAGAAAAAATATAATGCTTTAATTTTTTATCAATTTGAGCACTGTAGATTGAGCAAATCGATTTTTAATGTTGTATAATAAACAAAGGCCACCCATCGACACAATTTTCAAAACAGTTATTAAATTACCGTTAAACAGCATTACAATTACGAACAAGAAATAAATATTGGGTTTTGAACACTAATATTTTGTCAAAAGGTGTTCTTTTTTTCCAAGCCCTAGGCAATTTTTCCTTTTCTAGCCAGCTTGGAACAGTAAATCAACACCTTTTACCAACATTGAAACTTCCTATACTATATTATAAATAAGAGTTTATCAAACGATTGCAAGCAAGTTTAATCGATTTCAAAGTAATGACACTCGTTAATTATTATGAAAATTAAGCTAAGAAATTATCCGAGAAGGAGTTCCTCAAATTGCTAAAATCTCCTAGAACGGATTTTCTCTAAGTTTCCAAGCCAGTTGGAATTTGGTGGGACACCTTTTTTTCGGGAACAGCTCGTGAGGTGCTTTTCATAAACAGCGTAAAAAACGGCGTAAAAAGATATTCGATTTTAAGTAATAATTTGACCCTTTCATAAATATGAAAATTAGTAAACATTATATCATGTCTTTATTATTATAGATTTTTATCTTAACATAATCTTCATTGGTAATAATGCGAGTGTGGTAGAATCTTAGGATGTATACATGTATAACATATTGCATTAATATCTTAAATTAAGAATTTTTAGATGAATTGTCTTTAAATCAAAATATAAGAAATCAGATTCTTATGTTCTACGAGCATATCTTTCTAGTTTAGATAGATAGATAGATATATGTTTTATTTCAATACTGCTCTTGCAAGAAGGGGAATGCCGCTGTGAAAACTGGGTCAGTGATACAATCACTGGCAAAGTGATGCACGTTCTCACTATGTTTTTATTAGTAGCCTGCTCGATAATAAACCGATTTTAGTGCATCCATAATTCTTTTTTATACAAAAACTTTTCGAAATATTATATTTAAGATACACACGTACATCCTTAAACGTTTCCAAAAAAGAAAAAGAAAATTTGCTTCATAAAAAACACAAAACATAACGATCGTTAAACCCTTATAGGTGTAGTACGTAGGAGCAGGGGCACCAATGGTTTTAGATGCTTTTAAAAATGGGATTCAATAAAAAAATATAAATTTTATTCCTCTCAAAACCCATTATAATGAGAACGTTTAACGATGGATAAAAGCGTGTTATAGGGATCATGAATAAAAAAATGCATATAATAATTCATTAAATATTGCGCGTATGCTGAGAGCATGTTAAGGGATAGGTGTTGACCAATATTTTCTTGTCATCATGATGTGGTCATTGGAACCATTTCCCCATTTGATGAAAAAAAACTACAAGTGCGCTTCAATAAGTTGTCCGAAAAATACCTATTTTTGAAATTCATTTCATCACAGTTTTCTTATTCGTAGATGGATGATTATGATTTTAACACATAATCTCTATGAATATCTCGACAACATAAAAACGGAAGATAACTGTAATTAATTTTTATTTTAATTAAGATACGAAGATATATTTGAACCCTACCACGGGAAAATGGCGCTTCAATGATTTGTCCTATTTTCAAAAAATAGATTTTATGATACGTTTATTTGTTAAAACATATTAATTTACTATTGATATATGTTCTAAAACCAATCACTATTGACGTTATATCGGAATGAAAATATTTCTAGCTCTATTTGAATGATAAATATAAGCAAGATTGACCTTATATGCTATAACATATACACAATTGCATTTATACTTTTAAATCAATTATTGTTAATATTTTATTGGTTCATTTGATTACATATACACTGAATATAAAACGCCAAACTGACAACTTGCATAGTGACTGTTTACATGGCTATGTAGGGCCGCATAAATTCAATATATATGCATGAAATATGCACCGAGTACTTGTCGCATAGCAACCATCTCTATGGTAATATAGGGGCACATAAAATCGAAAGTGGTGTACTTGTCGCTTCTCGACGGATGTTTTAGTTATATATACCCCCATGTTTTGGTTATATAAAACACATAAATAACGTTCAAAATAAAAATGCCGAAATGTAGCAAAAAGTACCAGCCCAACCTAATTTATAATATTGATGAGACATGGTTCACTCCCAATGCATAAAGTCAATACAACGTCACTGGTGTTTGGTTTGAGAACATGTATCAATAGTATATCAATATGTTTTAACAATTAAACGTATCATAAAATCTATTTTTTGAAAATAGGACAAAGCATTGAAGCGCCATTTTCCCGTGGTAGGGTTCAAATATACCTTCGTATCTTAATTAAAATAAAAACTATTTAATGTTATCTTCCGTTTTTATATTTCTAAGATATTCATAGAGATTATGTGCAAACATCAAAATTATCCATCCAGGAAAAACAAAACTGTTATGAAATGAATTTCAAAAATAGGTAATTTTCGGACAACTCATTGAAGCGCACTTGTACGGAATAGTCGTTTAGAAATGATATTTTCCGTGTAATGTGACGATCACATGCCTACAATACCCTTTATTTTCATATACATGTACATGTATTTACAGGTGTAGACGGCAAAATGCTTTTGACCATTCGAAAATAGACCCGTTGTTATAATTCTTAAGCTTTATTATCGGGTCTCGATTTTTTTGTCCTTTGTTTCATCTTTAACATAAACAATATTCAAATGGTTCGCGAAAGACCTAGCTGATAAATATAATACAACTCTTTCTTCATTTATAAACCTCCAATATCTCTGTAATTTTAGTATTATTTCAAAATTTCTAAAATATAGTCAAACAGGATAGTCAAACATGTCATATGTTAAGCCAATCTAGGTAAGATTTGCATATAAAAATTTCATTCAGGCTATTTTAAATGTAGCTTGTTAAGAAATTTGTAGTTTTAACTCCACGAACATTTTCACCCGTCAGGGTAGATTGAAGAATTAGTTTATATATTTTGGAACCGGGTTGCCTTTTAAAATTACTACATACTGTTCGACTTGCCTTAAGTAATCTTGACCAAACCAGGAACTTTTTTTGAGAAAATAACTGTATTTTGAAGTTTTAAACACTCAACAAAAATAGCGATGCAATAAAAACGAGGGTAAACTTATGCATGTGTAATGTAACGACACCGTGTTAGATCCATGTGTTTGTATCACTGGATCTCCCGCTGTGCGATGTCTGGCCGATAGTGGAGTAACCCTATTGCAACTGCTGTATACAGAGTTGAATAATACATAAAATATACAATATACAGTGTACATAAATTATAGAATCGTTATTGTAATTTTTTTGTGCATGATATCTCGTATAAAGCTATGATCTATTGAAAGTTGGCTAAACGGTATTAGTGTA
>LQRL01109458.1:17518-30352 GCA_001703475.1 Hydroides elegans | reverse complement strand
TAAAACAATCTACCTTTATTAAAAATACAGAGTATGTTGGCATTTCTAAAGGCCTATCAGCTTGTATGCCATACTGGATTTAAAATGTTTGAAAAAAAAAACTCTTAAAATGCTGGAATATAATTCATAAATACATTATTCTGGCACTATAAGTGCCTTTAGACTAGTTTTGCTGAATATTGTCACTTCCGGTAATCGAATTAAATAATTAAAGGGACATTATCAGGGTGCGTACAGAATTTTCATGGGCGATTTCCAGGAGTTTTTGGGACGATTTCCAGGACTTTTCCAGGACTTTTTGGATCGATCCAGGACCGAAATGGCCAAAAGGCACATCTTCGGACCAAGACCTTTTATTTGAGCCTATAACCAAGTCTCTATGAACTTCCATTCAAAAGTTCTAGCCCGTACAAGAAAGCGATGACAGACAGACGGACGGACACGGTCACCCCAACTCTATAGGCCCCCAACTTTTGGGTTGGGGCCTAATAAATATCGTATTTCATATAATTCGATACAAAATCATATTTTTAAAATCATACCTATTTGTACATGGGTACGGGGACAGCGAGGTGTGTTCGGCTAGATTTTGAGTTTTTCTGAAGTTGATAAGATATAAAGGAATTGACAGCTTTCAAACTGAATGCGTGCGAAAAGAGGGGATTGAAAGGAGTCTTTATCAACCCGTTTGCTTTAATGATTATTATTCAATATGGAACAAAACAACTTTAAACATAATTAAACGATGATTCGTTGGAAAGATCAATTTCGGCCGAAGTCTTTATCTTCAATAAATCACATCGTTTAACGGTTTTCCTTTCGTTATGCAGTCTTGTTTGCCATTATTGATCAATTTAAACATGTATGACATGAAAATAATTGATTATGGCTTAAAGTTTATTGATGAAATGTCAGATCTCCATTATCGCCCATTTTATTTATAGACATTTTATATTAGTTTTGACCCACAAATTTCAGTTTATCTTTCTATCAAACAATGCCACATTGCAGGGTGCGACACAGATTTATTTGAGGTGATAGACATCGGTCTATTATATTCGGATTTCTTATAGACCGAAGAAAATCTTAATAGACCAAAAACAAACTATTAAAACACATATAAGAAAGGCTTTTGCCATTAAAAACGTCGACATATTAGTTAAATGCTTAACAGGGGTGTACCTTTTCCGGTGGCCGAATCTGGTCAAAACTGTCAAAAGGCACATCTACAGGCCAAGACCTTTCATATGAGCCTATTCCCAGGTCTCTACGACCATTCGTTACAAAGATACAGCCTGGAAAAGAATCGATGACGGACGGACAGACGGACGGACACCCCGAATCTATAGGCCCCCAACCTTTGGGGTTGGGGCCTAAAAATCTTGTTTTTTTTTCCAATATTTTTAAAACAAAGCAAAGTCAACATACAAATGAAACGGCAAATAGAAGAGGGATAAATATTAAATCATATGTGAAACATTAATGAGGGAAGTCAATATTTAATGAGTACAGACACCTTTATAAAAATCACTTCCTGGTTCAAAACGTAAGTCTGAGTCGGAAAGAAGCCATGATTGGTCAATTTTGTAAATAAACCATTTTATCGCCCACTAAGTGAGCGATAACCGAAAGCTAAAAAAGGTAAACATATCACGTTACAAGATGCTATTTCTTATACATAATGGCATATATTTATGAAACAACATGGAGAATATATGGAGAAAGTATCATATTTGTCACCCAGCGATAAATATGTTTTTCATCACTTTTCGACAAAAAGTTAATTTACGACTCAGGACGCTACCCTTGTACAGTTCGGAAGGCCCTGAAAACTGGCTCGAGGTAAGACTGCTGATGAAGTAGTCAGAGCAAGAAGCGCGCTATTCTGGTGAGATTTGTTACAGCATATGTATTTCTATACTTTATATTTTCCTTAAGCAAGCTTCATTGCTACGACTGAACTTGCCACACTCAACAAGTTTAAACAAACAAATCTTCTAATATCGCTCGTGGAAAAATGTGATTCGATAAATAAAACATAGAATGGCAGTCCAGAAATATCTTAAAATTGATGATGATTGCATAGTCGACCTATTCAAAGGATATTCATAGTAAACATGTCGTTAATAGCAACATACTTACGTTTTTAAACACTTGGGTCACGAAATAATTATTGATAAAATACCAGTTAAAATACACAAACGCTGGTTCCAAGCGCAGTTAGGTAAATCGCAACAATTCGAAGTTTATGTAAATTAATTCATTTTTTTTTCAATACAATAAAAGTGTCAAGTCGTAATATTACATCTAAACAATTTTAGAAAACGAACAACATCAAAATAACATTTGTAGAACCCTGACATTCATGCATCTTATTCTAAGTCAGCAGAATCGTTCTTTTTTATTCTGGTCAGCCAGGATCAGAAAAAGAACATATTATGAACTGCCGTTTGATATATTAGAGAGTTTGTGCTGATTCGGGAAATCCAACGATATGACGTAAGAATGACGTAAACAAACAAGTAACGAGCAATGTGATTGGTCATATTTTGGAAATCCAGGCTATTTTCACAAAGATTTTTATATTGGCACAAACTCTCTATTACTGAATTGCCAATAATAGACAACAAATGATAGTATATTAGATGATAGCAAATATTTTGAAACAATATTTATTTCGAGTTTCGAAACAACAGTTAGTTACTTATTATAGAATAGAGAAATAAGCAAAAAAAAAACATTCCATAAATCTCAAAGCTAGAATATAGTTTTTTAAAAGTTCCAAGTCAGCTGTGATTTTCTTGGGAACATATTTCGTTAAGAACAGCTTAAAAGCTGTTTATCATCTCACATATATGTTTTCGTAGCATTATGACGTTAATAACCATTTGAAAATAATTATTGCATTTAACTCTTTATTATAACTCAGCATAATTAGGATTATTTGAATTATATATAATTAATGGTCTTAAAACGTTTCATATGTAACCTGGATTCGTTTTGTATCTATTTCAGTATAAATTAATATGAATAATTAATTTGATAGCCATTCGAAATTGTCAACGTGAATCTTACATGAAAAGAAGTACCAGCATACCTAACATGATTCTTGATTTAGAAATGACCATTTTGTTTGAACTTTGCATGGCCATTGGCGGAGTAGTAGGCGGGATAGATAGCCCGCGGTCGCGTACGGAATATCATGCTAAAGGTACTTATGTTAACCCATTACCATCGACTTTGCCTGCAGAGCCCTTTTACCTAAGAGTTAATGCCAGTAGAGTCATTATACATAAGAATCTAATATAAAACCTGTTTTTAACACTTCCAAAAGCTCATTGATATATATTTGCCGTTAGAGTAATGGAATTATAAAGACATTAATATTAGAATGATATAAAGAAATTGTTTTACAAGACATTAATATTAGAATAATATAAAGACAAGGTGTAGAACACGCCTGATTTTGATATCTAAAAATATACATTTCATTTAAATTATCTACATATATAACTGGGTTTTATGTTTTATCATGTCTGTATTTCATTATATTACATGTATTAAAAATATAACATGATGTTAATTATAGTATAATTTACATAACTTAATAACAGGTGTTTAATATTCGGACTTTATCCATGATTGTGAGAACTAGATGTTAAACTTATGTAAGCTTGTGCACTATTAGATGAACACCGACAAATCAAAACATATTTTCGATTTCGTAGTAATAAGGATATCATACATACTTGTAAAGATCTAAAACGTCATCCAGTCTTACGAGATTTTACCTGATCGGAGTTTAATTTTCGTACTTACTTGATTTGATACTGAACATATCAAATCGAAATTCAAGTCGATATTACGTTCAATACTTATAAAGGATGAAGTGCAATTTTTCAATGGAATTCGATTTAGTTGTACAGTGTATGTTATTCAATATATATTATGTATATATTTTTATTCAAATACACCAAAACGCGAAAATCAGTTTTCTTTTATATATTTATTTCACCTCAAAATCATGACAGTGACATAGGTACAACCATATACTGCGCTTTTCAACAATGATAAAAACAAAGACTGAAACTAAAATGTATTACAAACTCAATTACATCTAAACGACTTGAATCGATAGCCAAATCAAATTTTGCTGACGCGATAAATAACATTTATATAAAAGGAATTAACAAGTATATATCTTTAACAATCTTGAAAGTCGAGATAAGAAACGCGAAAAGTATTTTTATAGAGTTGACAAGGAACCACTTTTCCTTCGGCTGAAGCTTTCATACTTCTATTTGGTTTTGAGGGTGAAATGATGTCGTAAGAATGAAAATGATGATGTCTATACACTATATTTATTCATTTAATTCTATTGAAATGTGAACCCTAGTAATATGCATGTTTAATGAAAAGTTCTATTTATTTGGCGTCTGTGAATATTATTAAGAGGAATAGTGTATAAACCATGCCCGTATGTGACTTAATTTTGTAAGTGAAAAAATCAGGCTATCTAATCTAACATATATCAATATTTACACAATTAAATAAGAGATCAACTCTTTTCGATATCATCCAGATGAGCAAGCTAATATTACCACAGTGTGAAATTGCACATTTTTTTCAAAACTATTTTTCTTCAAAAAATATTGGGAGCGAGTAAATATCAATGATAATTCAAGAAAATGATTCGGGAATAGACAAAAACGAAAAACAAAAAAAAAACGAAATTGCACAATAATTATGGCACTGAAAGCAAATACATTCGACCTAAGCAAGATATGGCAAAGTACATGAACTTATAGCAAAACCAATTTCAATATCTAATAGTGTCGCCTAGCATAATAAAACGAAACACAAACACCAAACGTGTGTATATGTAATTACTATATCTAACACTAAATCAAACAAATACTCGATGCCAATATCATATACCAATAAAAAAATTGTAACTGTAAAAACTCAATTTAATATAAAAAAGTTTGACAGTGCCTCGACAAAAGCAAAATATGTATAATTCTCTTCTGCACAACATCATATCGAGATATGTTTAAAACACACTGTGAGTAATGCATTTAACCACATTTCAAGTAAACTTGCAAGTATACAAGCACAGTTGAACCTTTTATGTAACCGTTCAAGGATAGGTTATTTCATTCTCATAGTTTTAGAGCAACATATTAAAAACTAGATTTATATATAAAACATGTCAATAGATAGTGTCACCTTGACAACAAAGTGGTGCAAAATCCCGTTAATTTACTGTCTACTTTCTACTTGGATTGAAAGAATCTGAATTGAGAAACGTTTTGAGTTTGAGCTATTCACCGAAGCAATGAATATTTTTACATTTTGTACATAGCACTAATCAAGTATTAAAGTATAAATATAACTCTTATCGACAACATTAATAGCATTTATACGTCAAAACAAAACTCAATAGATAAGTTACTCAGAATTTTCAAATTGAATCCCTTGTTATCTCAACTTATATGCATCCATAAGCTCGCATATAACTGCATGTGTGTATTACTGTATATTAAGCCATGGATTATACAAATTTCACATTAATTTATGCCGATATTACTTCAACTGCTGTATCTTTATGCATTTAATATAAAACAAATAAAACTTCAGATATAACTAATAAATAGGATATAATATATACTTCAGATCATTCATAATGGTGCACCACAGATTGTTCGTCACTACCCACTACGCAGTCTTTGTGTGTGTTTGTGTTAGTGAATCACGAAAAGCAGCAAACACGTAGGTACTCACTACGATTCATATGTTATATATTTAACACCACATAACAATCCTCATCACACAGCTTTTTCCAATGTTATTTAAACATTAACGTAACCGATTAATGCGAGTCAACGTCATAAGTGCCGCGCCATTCTAAGCATCGACCTAAAGGAGTGAATCAAAACACACAATATGATATATATTCATTCATCATTCAATCGCACATTTCACACGCCTCATCTCTTAGAAAGGCAGTTTATTGGCCACGAAGAGATTGTCCAAGACTTGTGGCAATTTTTTGTCTTCCAACTTGAAGTAAAACAGTCGCTGGAGCCCTTCGCGCGAAAGAGTACGCAATTCCGGAAGTTTGCCGAGGATTGTGGAGAATAACTGTGGCTTGCGCTGGGCCTCACTGTTGTAGGTACAATGGTCTTTGAGGGCATCGATTACTTTCATTTGGAGGTCTTCCATCTTTTTTGGTTCTTTCAGACCGTGTCTCTCTGCAAATACAAAAGGACATATCATCATTGAATGTTGGTGCTAGATGAATAAAGGCGTTGTTTAATTGCGCATATCATATTTGATCGTTTTAACTGGATAAATCATTGTATTGGAATGAGATAAAAATAAAATTTAAGTAGAAATAAGTATAAAAGAGACACAGGTGTATGAAAAATTGATGTTATGCCATTTAGAATACATGAATAATAGCTATATATAGAATACTCACGCGTGACCATGGTGAGGGCGGTCATGCAGGCCATGGAGCTGAGGTCAATGCCCGAGCCGTGCAGGTGCAGGCCGAAATCGATAATGGAGGCGATCCAGTCTCCAAATAAGGGCACCAGCTGCATCTTGTGGTAGACCTTGCCCGTTTCGAAGATGATCTTGTTCTCGTCGTTTGGCTGAACTCTGTTAAATATAATTAATGCATATATAATATGGGCAACCATAGTCATGTTCATCTTTATTTATTAAAAACAAATTAAATATATCGATATGAAAAAAAAATATACTATGTTATCCTCAACATGACAAGTTCAGTTCTATTTGTGTTCATACAATGAATAACAGTTAAAATATATTGTTTTATTTTCATATTAAGGTCCAAATTATAGCATAAAATGAGTTTTCAAATTATCATAACACTTATTATATAGCAAAACACACACCTAAAAGCAATGCGCAGGGCGAACAGTTCCAGAACCGCGCTTTGAAATAGCAGTTCCTGGTCTTCTTTGCAGAGGTCCGTGAATCCGGGAATCTTATCTGCCCAGAGCTTGAGCGCATCCAGACTCTGCATGATGACGTCATAGAATTCGGTCATGGCTTCCGCTTTCGTCTGCTGCAGGGACATGTCGTCTGCCGAGGGGATTTTGTACTGAAAATGTATGAATATATATGTTATTGAATAAATGCAAGGTATTTTACAGGTGTCAAATGCAAACTTTTTATATATATAGTTAACATTGTGAAATAGGTTAATTAATTCATATAAGATCGCATAAGTCGAACGAGGAAATATTTAGCATTAATTATAATATTCTAATAACTTGAATACTTATTGAAACCTCTATCTTAAATTAAAATTCTGATTACAGGAAAACAGCAAACAACCCGTCTTTACTGTGTGTATGCACAAATAAACTAAACACCATGAAACCACAAAATAATTCCCCTGTGAAAAAAGTAGTACCTGTTAATAGTCGAGGTTGGGGAAGTCAGGTGACGTGTCTACATGCGCGCGCACCATGGCAGTAATGAGGCTGACTGACGGTGAAGGCGGGTTCTCCGAGGGACTCTTGTGGGTGAAATGGATATGATTAAGATGTGAATGGTTATAAGGTTATAACTTATTTAATTGCAAATTAACTGAATATATAGTTGGTTCTTAGAAAGGGGAAGGACATCATGTATTACAATGTATGTGGGATACATTAAATAGTATCATTGATGTTAACTCATTTACAATTTAAGGATGAATAAATGATAAATTATTGAATATTTGAAAAAAAAATGTTTTGTTGAATTACATTTTTATTAGGTAAGACAAGCATGAATATAAGGTTACCGGGTTTTACACGAATAGTAGAGTAATAATTAAAGTGTTAAGTTGATAAATAACACTCACTTTCTTTGACCATTCCCACAGCCATACATTTTTGAAACCGACAGAATTGACATCGATTTCGTCTCCGTTTGTCCACTGGGCAGTTCTTGTCGCCGAGACAGACGTATTTTGCGTTTTTCTGAACGGTGCGTTTGAAAAATCCCTTGCATCCTGAAATGCGAATGGTGATGATGAAGAACATGCAGTGTTTCTATTTACATATCAAATAATGTATGTATCATTTTAAAACAAGTTTGTTAAATAAAAATCGGGTATAAAACATTAGAAAATATAGTGTTGTTACGATTGTAAATATAGAAACATATATATATATATAGAGAAAAATCTACTGAAAATACCACGAAAGTCATTTATTTTAGCCACATGCAAATTAAAGTGAGCTAAAGCAACAATCAAACAGTAAAAGGCACCACTTCCGAAACCCCACAAAACCTCACCTTCGCACGTGCGCACGCCATAATGCTGACACGCCGCATTATCACCGCACACCGCACACAGCATCGTCTCCTTCATCTTGGGCGGCGGAAGTGCATCGACCATATCGCCCGACGGGCTCGAGCGCGTCGACGTGGGTGTCGAGGGCGTGGTGGGCGACTAAAAGTGGTACTTGGCCAGCTCCATATCTTACAGTGTGCACCCGCCGATGGCCAGGCTCAGGTTGCGCGGGTGGTAGCCCCCCCTGGCGCGCCGCCGCCGCTAAGTGAAGGTTGAAGTCGTTACGGTACAGTATATGAATTTCTATATTTGATATTTTTTCTAAAGTATGCTTCATTGCTACGACTGAACTTGCCACACAAGTTTAAACAAACAAATCTTCTAATATCGCTCGTGAAAAAAAGTGATTTGACAATTTCAACATAGAATGGAAGTCCAAAAACATCTTGAAATTATTGATGATTGCATGGTCAACATATTGAAAATATATTAATATTAAACATGTCGGTAATAGTAACATACTTATGTTTTTAAACACTTGGTTCACGAAATAATTATTGAAGAATACCAGTTAAAGATATACACACGCTGGT
Organism: Hydroides elegans; assembly: GCA_001703475.1. NCBI lineage: Eukaryota > Metazoa > Annelida > Polychaeta > Sabellida > Serpulidae > Hydroides > Hydroides elegans. The sequence goes on along the minus strand of LQRL01109458.1, from coordinate 21,439 downwards.
TCCAAGCGCAGTTAGGTAAATCACAATATTTCGAAGTTTATGTCAATTAATTCAATATAAAATACAATAAGGGCGCATTCGGAAATGTAACCGAAAAAGGTGAGGGTTATTAAAAGACCTGAAAGGGTGACGACTTATCGAACAAGACGGTCTCTCTACCCGGAAACACAAATGCAGGGTAAGAGTGTCAAGTCGTAAAATTACATTGAAACAATTTAAGTAAACGAACAATAACAAAATAACATTTGTGGAACACTGAAATTTGTTCATCTTATTCCAATTAGGTTGAATTTTCCTTTTTTCTGGTCAAACAGGCCAGAAAAGGAACGCATTTTGAACAGCAGTTTGATATATTACTTAATTGCCAATAATAATTTACAACAGATAATAGTATATAAGACGATTGCAAACATTTTCAAACAATATTTATTGAGTTTCGAAATAACGGTTATTTACTCATTACGGAATAGATCAATAAACAAAACACTATATTCCTCAAAACTCAAAGCTAGAATTTAGTTTGGACTCAAAAGTTCCAAGTAAGCTGTGATTTCCATTTCGTCAAGAACAGCTGAAAAGCTGTTTATAATCTACCATATATGTTTTCGTAGCAATATGACGTTAATGACCATTTGAAAATAATTAATGCCTTTAACACTTTATTATGCCTCAATATAGTTAGGATTATATGAATTATATAATTAATGGTCGCTGATTTCTTAAAACGTTTTATATGTAACCTGGATTCGTTTTGTATTTATTTCAGAGGAAATTAATATAAGTTATAAATTTGATAGCCATTCAAAATTGTCGACGTGAATCTTAGATAAATCGAAGTATCAACATACCAAACATGATTCCTGATTTAGAAATGACCATTTCGTTTGAACCTTGCATGGCCCTTTTCGGAGTAAAAAAGCGGGGTAGATATGCCGCCATCGAGTACGGAATATCATACTAAGGATACCTATTTCAACTCATTACCATCGACTTTGCCAGTAGAGTCTCTTCACATGAGAGTCTGCTTCTAATCTAAAACCTGATTTCAAAATTTCCCAAAGTTGATTGGAAAGGCATTTGTAGTTAAAGTGTTGGAATTGGCAAGATATTAATAGAAGAATCATATACGACAAGGATTAGAACATGCCTGATGTTTATATTAAAAAAACTATTACATTGCATTAAATTTATATATATGTATATGACTGAGTTTTATGTTTTATCATGTATGTATTTCATTATATTACATGTATTAAAAAAGAAGATAACATGATGTTAATTATAGTATAATTTAGATAACGTAATGGCAGGTGTTTAATATTCGGACTTTATACATGATTTTGAGGCTTAGATGTAAAATGAATGTAAACTTGTGTACCATTTGATGAAAACCGACAAGTCAAAACATATTTTACATTTCGTATTAATTAAGATATGATAAATACTTGTAAAGATCTAAAACGTCATCAATTCTCTCGAGATTTTACCTGATCGGAATTTAATTGGCTTTTTGACTTACTTTTACTGAACATATCGAATCCAAATTTAAGTCGATATTACGCTCATTACTCATAAAGGATGAAGTGGATTTTTTTTCAATTGAATTTGATTTTAGTTGTACAATGTATGTTATTAAATATATATTATGTATATATGTTTTATTCAAGTGCATCAAAACGCGAAAATCAGTTTTTTATATATTTATTTCACTTCAAAATCATGACAGTGACACAGGTACAACCATATACTGCGCTTTTCAACAATGATTAAAACAAAGACTGAAACTTAAATGTATGACAAACTCAATTACATCTAAACGAATTGAATCAATAGCCAAATCAAATCTTGCTGACGTGATTAATAACATTTATATATAGGAATCAACAAGTATATTTCTTCAACAATCTTAAAAGTCGAGATTAGAAACGCAAAAAGTATTTGTATAAATTCGACATGGAACCACTTTGCCTTCGGCTGAAGCTTTTATTCGTCTATTTGGTTTTTGAGGATGAACTAATGTCGTTTATATGGAAATGACGATGTCTATACACTATATTTATTCATTTAATTTATTGAAATGTGAACCCTTGTAATATGCATGTTTAATGAATAGTTCTATTTATTTGGCGTCTGTGAATATTATTAATATAATAGGAATAGTGTATAAACCCAGCCCGTCTGTGACTTAATTTTGTAGGTGAAAAATCCAGGCTATCTAATCTAACATATATCCATATTTACACAATTTAACAAGAGATCAACTCTTTTCGATATCATTCAGATGAGCAAGCTAATATTACCACAGTTTGAAATTGCACATTTTTTTTCAAAACGAATTTTCTTCATTAAAAAATATATTGGGAGCGAGTAAATATCAATGATAAATCAAGTAAATGATTCGGAAATAGACAAAAACTCATTGGAAATCCTCTCAAAATATTATTTCCATTTTCAAAAGAATTGATGTATCCAGTACATAAAAAATTGAAACATAAAAATAAACTAAATATGCAGACAAACGAAATTGCACAATAATTATGGCACTGAAAGCGAATACATTCGACCTAAGCAAGATATGGCAAAGTATATGAACTTATAGCAAAACCAATTTCAATATCTAATAGTGTTGTCTAACATAATAAAACGAAACACAAACACCAAACGTGTGTATATGTAATTACTATATCTAACACCAAATCAAACAAATACTCGATGCAAATATCATATACTAATCTAAAAATTGTAACTGTAAAAATCCAATTTCATATTAAAAAAGTTTGACAGTGCCTCGACAAAAGCAAAATATGTATAATTCTCTTCTGCACAACATCAAATTGAGATATGTTTAAAACCACACTGTGAATAATGCATTTAACCGTAAACTTGCAAGTATACAAGCACAGTTGAACCTTTTATGTAACCATTCAAGGATAGTTTATTTAATTATCATAGTTTTAGAGCGACATATTAACAACTAGATGTATATAAACATGTCAATAAATAATTTTACCTTGACAACAAAGTGGTGCAAAATCCCCTTAATTTACCGTCTACTTTCTACTTGGATTGAAAGAATCGGAATTGTGAAACGTTTTGAGTTTGAGCTATTCACCGAAGCAATGAATATTTTTACATTTTGTACATAGCACTAATCAAGTATTAAAGTATAAATATAACTCTTATGGACAACATTAATAGCATTTATACGTCAAAATAAAACTCAATAGATAAGCTACTCAGAATTTTCAAATTGAATCTCTTGTTATCTCAACGTATATACATCCATAAGCTCGCACATAACTGTATGTTTGTATTACTGTATATTAAGCCATGGATTATACGAATTCCAGATTAATTTATGCCGACATTATTTCAACTGCTGTGTCTTTATGTATTTAATATAAAACAAATAAAACTTCAGATATTACTAATAAATAGGATATAGTATATACTTCAGATCATTCATATTGGTGCACCACAGATTGTTCGTCACTACCCACTACGCAGTCTTTGTGTGTTTGTGTTAGTGAATCACGAAAAGCAGCAAACACGGAGGTACTCACTACGATCCATATGTTACATATTTAACACCACATAACAATCCTCATCACACCGCTTTTGCCAATGTTACTAGAACATGAACGTATCAGATTAATGCGCGTCAAAGTCGAAAGTGCCGCGCCATTCTCAGCCGCGACCCAAAGGAGTGAATCAAAACACACAATATGATATATATTCATTCATCATTCAATCGCACACTTCAGACGCTTCATCTCTTAGAAAGGCAGTTTATTGGCCACAAAGAGATTGTCCAAGACTTGTGGCAATTTTTTGTCTTCCAACTTGAAGTAAAACAGTCGCTGGAGCCCTTCGCGCGAAAGAGTGCGCAGTTCCGGAAGTTTGCCGAGGATTGTGGAGAAC
>LQRL01109458.1:1663-12006 GCA_001703475.1 Hydroides elegans | reverse complement strand
GCAGGAGAAATTAATTGTCAAACTTGTTCAGATAATGGATTATCACATTATTGTCAAATTAGTTTCAAATTGTGCGCATCGCTTGAATTGTTTTGCTCGGCGTTTGGTTACATTATGCATCTAAACTTTCAATTAATGTTTGGTCATCCTTTTTTAATGATATTTTAAATTATTTATCTTACTGAGTTATTTTCAATTAAAACATGAATTGAGTTATGATTAGTTTTAAAAATTACAATGTTATGCCCTTAAAACACTTCAAAAAGTAAAACACACTCAACCATACCGCCCGACCTGACTTAATATTGCCATTTTGCTTAATTTCTTGTTACAAAAATCCGTCTAATTAACTGGTGCATCTGTTTAATAAACCATATATCAACCATCACCCTTTTTTGATACTTCGTACATGTATCTGACCATGTCATTTTGCGGTTAGGTCAAGGAGCGATCGCATAGCATTCTACATAAAAAACGAAATGCAGAGTTATTCTGTACAAGTTGTTTATGCATAACCACTACAATAGTAGATTCTCCACCTGTCAGGTGATGTAAAAGTGTGAATGGACAACGATACTGTTTGTTCTCAAAACATGGCGTGTGCAATCATTTTTGTGGTCAGAAAGTTAATATGGAGTTTTATGAATATTTAATATTGAGCGTTTGACTATGTGGAGCAGTTATTTAATTGTTGACACTTTTGCATTTAATTGTACAGTGTTTGAGTTGGCACTCAACTTTAAGAAAGGTGACGCTTAATGATGAGCAATTTCAATAATACTTTTTTGAATGTGGGTAACCAAACCTATCGACATGATTTCAATTCGCAATAAACTTTAGTTTTGATTTAAGTGATGAATTAGGAAAACAATATCTATGACGTTTATATTCCTAACTGTTGTCGGTATCGACATTGTGTCATTTTCAGTAACTGCCGCGAAAATAAGCACATGTTATCATATTTCAGCTTTAAAATAATAAATTGATAATGCATATATTATACCTTAGTTTCAAAATACCTTATTTTGTGAAGCGTATTTTTTGTGATGCGCCTTTCTATGTCTCATCTATTATGCACATCGCTTTTTGATTAAAAACATATTTCAGTTAATTATCAATCTAAGTAAGTTTTATTGTGTTTCGGTTAAAAATACACTTAATAATGAAACTTAGTTGTTGAGCATTACTAACCTTTCGCATGAGATGTTTTTTTGAAATACATGAGTTCACGTTTTTTGTTGTCTCATATAAGAATATGTAAAATATCTTTATAGTTGTTAATAATTCCAACTGCAATTTATGGCGTTACCAGAACTCGATACTTGATATAACATATGAATTCTTCAAAATTTAACTTGTATTTTATATCACTCAATCACAAAGACCGAGAGAGGTGTGTCCAAATGTGTTAATTTTCAATTAGCATCTTTGGGGGTCCAGGTCATCACAATTTCAATTTGACGTTAATATATGATTGTCACCTACTCATAACACTGTCCACCAAACATCCCGTTCCAAGGGGGACCTCCAACTTGTTGCACCAAGATCTGAGAAGTTGGGGCCCTGTTTACAGGACGCAAGTCATCAGCAAGTTATGGGTGTTAATTTTGTTGTTGTTAATCCATATTATTATTTTTCAAAAAGGAAGAGGTTTGGCATCGTGAGGTGTCATGTAGATTTGTTGTTAACGAGCACGTCATTTCTATATTTTTTATCTCGTGTCAATTTTTCATGTGAAGGTTGTTTAGAAAATATGGAATCTTAATTGAAAAAAAAATCATATTCTATTCTGTCTATCTCATATACATGTAGGTAAGGGATTTATAAAAGAATTCAAGGTATTGTAGATGGTATTATACATGTAGTTGTAATTTGTTAATCTAAGCGAAATAAGGCAGATCTTAATTGTACTGTCGGTGAATGGCTTTTTTGCTATTATTAAAACTTTTATCACAAATACCGCTTATAACTAAATTAATTAATCATAAGATTAACGTTAAATTCAAAACCAATTACGAATGCATTTATAGTATTCGTTTTATATCCCAAATTATAATCACATACAAATTACGAACCATTTTTACGCCACACCAATACATAACAATTATGCAAATGTCAATCAATTATGCAAATGCCCCCTTAATTATTCAAATTATCATCTCACCTGGGCCTGAAGTACCAGCATCTTCTCATCTGCTGCTTCACTACCCGTGACTCTTGTCGTCGTTCCCGGGTTCACCGCTAGAGGCGCGCGCGTCGCAACCGGATCCTGGCCACCGGAAGTAGCCGAGGTCACCGTCGCCGGGGTTGAAGCGCGCTGCTGCAGGGAGGCCGCTGGTTGGTGTTGCGAATAGGTGGTTGGTGGTGCAAACGGGGGTTTGATATCGACGCTTTGGGGGACTCCTTGTGGAGTGGGAGGGTGGTGAGCGAAGGTGTCCTGGTGCGGGGTTTGAGTATGTGTTGGAGTGATGGCACACGTGGAAGTTACGTGGTCTTGTTGTTGATAGATGGTCGAGTTGTTATCTGGTGGCGAATGGTCTGTGATCGCGTTGGGGTAAGACGTCTGGGACAGAAGCGGAGTTGCAGCTGAAATTAGAAATACAAAACATTAATGTATGGTAATAAATGAGAAATAATGCCAGAGTATATCAATAGATACAGCAATGAACCAATATAGGAAAAACAAATCGGTTTGAGAAAAAAAAAGGAATTAGAATCCGTAAACACTTGAAATATACACTGCGATGAATCATCATGTGTATGATCTATGGTACCATACAATGAACAAATCATAATGTGAGAATACAGTTGTATCTATTCGAAAAATAACAGACACACCCATGATCGTCAATACTAGGTTTTTTTACGCAACATATTATTGTCCATTATTTTAAAACAATATACTTTTAAAATGTAGTTGTGCTTACACGCAAAACCCTTATATTGTTGGAAATTCTAGGTTGACTATACGAGATAAAAACACTTTTTTTCAGAATCATGTAGACGTTCATTATTTATGTTCCACGTTATTTTACCACATCATTTTTATTTGTAAAATCAGTTTGGCAAAGTTTTGTTCATTTGTTCATTTTCATTCTGAATAGAGTTTTCGATTTCGAAATACGTTTATAATAAAATTAAAGGATCACAACATGCCACATCATGTCTTTTGATTTAAAAAAATAACGAAATATGCGTAATTATTTTTTTTTATATTTTGTTTATTATTCTTACCATAATATGTTTTATAATGCCATGGCATTATTTCTAATGGCTCATTTTGGACCGCGCCTTCAAACACACACGTATTGTAATGAACCATAGTTTTGGTTCTGTGAATGAATCTCAACACCAAAACTATTTAAGATAATATTCTAAAATTTGTTTTAAAAACGCGTCATATTTCTCATGAACCAGAGATATTTCTGTTTATTTAGGTTATGACTGTTTTTCACTTTATAGTTATGGTTTACTTATATTTCAATATCCTAATTAATCCAATCAAGCGATTTATGAATCGATATTAATTTGCTTGAAATGACATTTTCATGTTCCATCCAAATGTCAGCATTGTTTGTTATCTATATCTCGATATAGTTCTTCACTCTACTACGTCTACTGTAGCTTCTCGTCTAAATGTCAAACTCGCAGTAATTTATTAAATGACTTTCCGTAGCATCACTTTATATGCGGCAGCCTTTTTTCCTCCTCCAAAATGTTCACTCGTCCACCCTCTTTTTGGAACGGGGAAGCACCCTGTTACCATATATGGATAAGCCATTGCCCCTCCAAGTCACGCTTAAGTCAATTCGAGGCTGTCATTGGTGGTAAATTGCATCACGTGATTGCGTTGCAACAGGTATAAGAGGGTTTGACATCGGTTTACCACATTGTTAAAAATGGAGGAAATTGTCTCAAGAATTACTTGGAATGAAATAAGATCGCATCGTATTAAGAGACAATCATATAACAGGCAACATTATTGGCATATATTGCGTTTATTTTTTGTTATATATCAATAACTATTTCGGTCCCAGATAATTTCATTTGTACAGGCAACAATTCTTTAATTTCTATTTAGTCTCATAAAGAGCGACAAATCTTCTATTAGTTTCTTAAATTGATCGCTGATGGGGTTACCTAACATAGTTTACGGCGCGAACTGCTTTCCTATTAAGTTATGTATTTACGAAAGAACACTATAGTTAAGCTGCATACTAACGTCATCGGTGCCTTAAAAAAGAAGAAAAAGAGTCCCCATATGTTAAGAAATCCAATCAAGCATTTTTTTCCCGAAAAACAAATGTTATGGTGACATCTAATAATTCTTCCCATATCGGTATTGCCCTATTCCTATTGAAATATCAAAGATTTAACAACATGGGGTAACATTTAATATTCGAACGCTAAATGCCACTGTCCCCAAAATGTCCAAAGCAGGATAAGAGGGGTCAATCTTAAATGCGTTTATGGTAACCTTATATGCGTTTATAAACACGATTTATAATTCCCTCTTTGGAATTTCAATTTATGCAATGTCATATATTATATTTAACAAATTTCAGTTATTTACCTAAAGCATGAAAACAAAATAAGTATTTTTGTCCAACATCATAATATAGTTGAACTTGGTGATGGTGCACGCATATTTTTTTCTTTAAAAAATTGCTATCAAATTACTGGCAATTGAACCCAAAAATTGCTGATAGTTGATTTGTGAAATTCAATAGCATTTCGTAGAACCAATACATTTAAATCTGACAAAGTGTTTTGGCAAGTCAAAAACGCTTTTTGAAAACCAATACACCTAGCTGCTATGGTAGTTATTTAACTAGCTGCTGTGTTCAAGTAGTTCCACTCAACGAATTAAAATGAAATAGCTTTGATGTTAGCAAAATGATACACCAGTCTTGTTAATAACTCGCGGGTAATGATGTGGTTTTTGTTTTATTTGTATGTATAACAATACCAGGAAATATCTGATCAATCTTGTGTCGACATACCAATTAACGCACCTTATGAATTCGATGGCACTATGTTATAGAATATGTCTGCGTCTGAATATTTTTGGAGAAGCAAACCCGTATGGTACATCGCCTATGCCCAAGAATGCTTTGATAAAATGTTTTCTTTGCGAACAGAAATAAGAATGATCGGATAGCGACATGCTGTGGCAGAGAGCTCATAATTTTAGTGCAACATAGTACCGCTCGAAATCGAAAGTCTTGAACATAAAAAAGAATAAAACAGAACTATAATAATAAACCCAAAATAGTTTTATGGAAGCATAAACAAAAAGATTTCTGGCATTGTGTTTTTACTGATTTAAGATGCGGCCAGGTTCACTGTTATATCTGCGAAATTGAACAATATAGCATGCGATTTTGATTTGACCATTTTTCTTTCAATTTTGCAGCGAACACAGATGAGCATGGCCGCACTCTTATTTTCTTTTCACACAGCATCTGAAGTTCAAGCGTTAAATTGTATTTTTCCTTAATCTATTTTTGCTTGAAACTAATGTTCTTCTTATGAATTTCCTGGGTATAAGCTTTGCGATTTGATGCAAAATACATAAATTCCTATAAAAATATGCGTAAAAATAAAGAAAACTACAAATGAAATATTAAGAATATCTGAACTGTCATTACCAACCATTCTCTCCATTCCAATAACGCTTTATCCTAGTATACAATCCCGTCATTTTTCCACACGTTAATTATGTGACATATGTATCCAAAAGCTTGCAATACATTAAAATTAACTACAAATATTCTCAGAATACCACCAGCTTCCAGTTCGCATCCAACTAATTAATAGTATACTAATTGTACCATACTGGAATAACTGCCCTATAATACAATAGATCGAATTTCCCTTTAATTTTAATGAAAATATCACACTTTGTCCGACAGGGACTGAACAACATATATAATTGGCGTTGGATGGGCGGGTTTTTGCTCCGTGGGGAGCTAAAGGGGGTCACCTCCAAATTGCTGACTCGGAAAAAAGGCCCAAACCTGTAACAACCATGGTTCTCTTTCAATTCAAAAGGAATCTACCTATCACGATTTGATCCAGCCCCGCTTTATAAAATACCAGAATACTAAACCCTTTTGATTACTCAACCCCTCCTCATTTTCCACACCCCTCCTCCACGGTCCGATAACTCGTGGAAGAACAAACAATGACCGATGAAAATACCACACTTGTAAAAATAATCGCAAGTTGAGCACTACAGTATCTATTCGATCTATTGAATTCACGTTTCCACCTCATAAGGTAGGGCAAATACCAACCAAAAAAAAATCGACTCGTTCTAATCACTTTGTGATCGGTGCTCGTCACCCTATGGGGATGTATCAATAGCACCGAATACTCAGCATTGAGGCAATCGAGCACCTTTCATATTAATTAAATATTCATCAAGATATACACACGTTTGACATTCACAAAGATGATATCCAAATTGGAGTTATCTTGACTCGAGCGTGTGTCGGGCTTAATCGCGGGGAATCCTGGCATTTCGATGTATTCACACTTTAAATGTTAGCCGCGATTGGTTTTGAGATGCGATGGTCTAAAATGGATTGTTTGGTCCACGACAGCAGGGTGAACCATCCTTTGTTCTAAGGGAAATCCACTTCCTCAACTGGATAGTTGATGCACGAGCTAAGTTTCTGACTAAACTATATTGTTTTAGAAAAGTCCCGTTGTTGAAATATTCTTATTCAAGTTTTCTCGTTCCAAATAGTGCTTCATTTAAATGAATAATTTAACTTATCCTTAGCAAATAAAATCATGTTACAACCATAATGATTACCAAGGACAACAAGCAAGCAAGTTTCTAGAAAATCTGAAATTTCATATAGTTTTTCCATATGCAGCTCAAAAGAGCGCAACCTATCTTTTCGGACCAAACCGTTTTTCGGATAATGTGAATATGTCACATGATGCTTTAAAATATCGCTCAAAATATAGAAAATCCATTTCCGATGTCCAGCATTTCATTAAGGACCATTGATAATTTGTTTCCATTGTAATGGAAAATACACAAAAGTACTTAAATATACTGTATATAAATATATATATTTTTTCAAAATAAAGCGATAATTACCTCATGGTGGATATATGTGCCATAAATATTTGGTACCGAACACAAATTCACGAACCATATATATGTAAGACACGATGAGACCATACTTTGTATCCTTTTTTACTCTTTCCATTTTTAGAGGCTTATCACCTGCTAAAAGTAATAAGTTAATTATATAGTCAGTTGTGTCTTTCCTATAGGAAAACATATAACAAGCCGCAGTCACTGTATAAGCAAGATTAAACTTCATTTTCCAATGTGGCTACCCTCATTTTCTAATTGCACAGATCCAAAAGACAAAATATAATTTGAATTTGTTTAATAATTTTTATGCTGATTTGCAATGGAGCGGAATATCCAAGAGGTATGCAAATAATAGAATTATGTTATTTGACTTAAATTATCCTATGATTATTATTGTTACAAACATATTTCAATATTTCAAAATATAAGCTTTATTTCATCCCTTTGTTTTATATTTGAGACGAAACGGTCATCCTTAGCGTTTATATAGAATGGAACTGAATCATTAGATAACTTTGTACAACCTTAGGGGGTACGGGGAATATAAGGGAAAAACTTGGCATATTGACTATAAACCTTTTGGCTGGTATTTCAAGTGATATTTCGTGTATTTGTGGAAACATTAAGGCTTACCCTTATAGCCAAGTAGCCAGGACATTTAGCGCTATATTTTCGCATCATATGCTAGGGCCCTCTTGATTGTTTTAGTAAACCTTTTTCAAAATGTCTCGCTAAAGGTTGACATTCTCTGGGGATCGGTTGAACCTTTAAAGCCGCACCCGATTCGGAAGCGAGAAGCGGGAAAATGCAGAAGAGGGTATCGGTAGCTGGAAAAGGAGAGATAGATGGCAACAACCTATATGGTCATACAACCCTCTCTCCCATTACGAAACGACGGCAGCATTATAAATATGATGGTTTTTATGGTTAGAACCTCTCTCCCATTACGAAACGGCAGCATTATAAATATGATGGTTTTATGGTTAGAACATCACGGGGTCTTGCGTTTATCAGTTAAGCATATAGCTTAAACTAAATTTATATGTATTAATTTTTATATTATACAATTCTATGGGACCAAATGTTACTATAGTTTTCTTTTGCAATAGTTGTCTTTTCTTAAACATTAAGATGTAAAGCTATAATTGTTCCCATTCACTATTAACACTCATATGGTTGTCCACCAAATACTCACAAATAGCAAACACTAAACTATTTTCTTGCTAGCAATCACCCGCCCCCGGCCACACCCTCTTAAAGCACCATGGCATCGCTTTGTTGATAATGAACTTACGAATCAAATTAGTCGCAGAATAAAGAGTGAATGATGCAAGACTTTTTTGTTGAATTCAACAACAATTAAGTTATAAATAATCAATCAATGAAATTTACTGAGTAACGTCTTGATATCCATTAAAAACAATATTGAGTAGGCTATATGTCATTGTGTCATGCAATGCATCTGCCATGGTTATACATGTGTACTCTCCATAAGATATCAGCGTACAGAGGGGTAACGGATGTTTATGTATAGGTGGTAATTTTAAAAATGAGTTCGGGGAACATTCAATTTGTAATAATTAAGTGAGAATCTCAAAATCACCTGTCATTCGAGGGACAAATTACACATTTCCTTAGAACATGATTCAGTGCAATAAAATGCAATTATTCCGATTAGTATAAATTTACCCCAAGGAAGGTTTCTCAGAAAATCACAAATCCCTCAAAATCATCGAAGGAGAGCAGGTCGAATCCGTGTCAATGAGTAACGAAATCGGGATGATCGAGTCTAAACTTTTTGTCAGCTAAAACAGTCAAAGTGGACTTTTTTTAAGTCACCGTTTTCAACAGGATTTTGCATTTGTATGTTGCATACAATTTTGTCGAAAACGTATATCTATATATTCATGTTGAACTATTTAGATTCTTATTTTCAAAAAATCAAGCCATGGTTACATAAAATAATCATTAGCTATATCTTTGCGATGCTTTAATAATAGGTTTCAACCCCCTTCCCCAAAGCAACTACCCTCCCCGTCAATCATCATGACACGTGCGATTCGCTCTTATTTGGTCTGAAAACATGGGGACGGGTGTTTTGGGAAATTCGCCTGAATGCATTGAATGTCTCCCCCGAGGCAAAAGTCCTCATCTCTAATTGTTTTCTAATCGTTTTTAAGGGAGAGAGGACGGCTGGATGTTTGCTGATAAATGATGATATTTCACCCTGTTTTAGTATTTTAAGATGTGTTTGGATCCTTAAGTGTAGCTGGCTTAAAGCATAAGAGTTTGCTTATTATATTATTTTTTTGCATCTCTAATTTAAACATATGCTGATATTTGGAAATTGTTCATTTTCCCATGATGAACATTTTGTGAGTTTTTTTTCTATAAGTTGTTCTTTTGAAAAACATAATCTTATACATCATAGGTAAATGATACCGAGGATAATGTAATTAGCATGTTTGAAAACTGAGTCGGCCCCATGTCATTCATATCATTTAACCTGTTTAAGCAGTTAGAGTACGAGTGTTACGACCAGTTTCAAATGTTAACTCTACCCTCTGCATATTGGATGGTTTCATATGAATGTGAATTTCCAGGATTCCACCAAAGTCTGCTATTTAAGGAATATAACATTCCCCGTGTGACATTTATTTAAGATGATTTTTTTCAGGTCACTCATTCAATAAGCATCACAGATTCTGTCTAATATTCGACCTGTTTAAAAATCGAACCGTAAATATGCCATTTATAGAAATTCTAAGTGCAACCATTCGAAACTTAATTTCCTTCTTTCACTGTAAATAAATTTTCAATAGCTCTCTCACCGAATTACAGAATCTAGCACTGTAATTGTTTTGTACTGTATATCCACTGTAATATCAGGTAACTGGTTCTATAAATTGTTTAGTTATAAACAAGTACAAACTTTTAATCACAAAATATCTGCCCTTTCGAGTTGATTATATTCCACTTGTTTTTCTTATTCGGCCCTTTGTCGATAGTGTCAGAAAGTTGACTTAATTATGACGCGAGTTGAATGCTCAAAAGTGTCGACGAGGTTATGTTACTGTTTCCTTGCTCGATTATTGCCTTCGATTCAATTAGACTTTTACAAATTAGACACGTGCGCCTGGGTGGTAGTTATTTTGACAGCAGTTAGATTATTAGTGATACAAACTATTCGCGGTCAAACGCGCATGAAATTCGCCAACAAAAG
>LQRL01109456.1:619-13436 GCA_001703475.1 Hydroides elegans | reverse complement strand
GAAATGACAAAAATAACCCTTCACATCATCGGATTTTTAAGAATCGCGAATAAACCTATGTGTCGAGAAACATTTAAATCCAATTGAATGAGTCTAAAGGTTTCTGGTAGAAAGTTACTAATAGGATTAAAGGTTCCGAATTTAAAAGATTAAATGATATCATGACACTATGTTCAATCAATAATCTTAATGGATATGAGTTTTGTTCAATCAAGATTTAAATCAGAGAATGCATTCAAGTTTGGAATTAGAGACAATCCCTCACCCTCCTACGTCGGGTGTCTGGATTCTCTCTAATTCCTTCACTTTCATGCATTCTCTTATTCATAAATATAATATGCATGTACTTACTGCAGGTCCGATTTGGCCTCGTCCTCCTTGTGGTCCTTCGATTCCGCGATCACCCTTTGGTCCGGGGTCTCCTGATACGCCCTGGGGACCCGGGGGTCCGAGGGGTCCTGGTTTACCCGTTGGTCCTGGAAAAATTGAAGGAGCTTGAAGATAATTCACTACGAAAAGTTTGACTTATCTAAAAAAAGATGTGCAACATTATATACTTGTTGCTATCATTTACATGGTGGGTACATCCAATGTTTATGGGATCTAAGCTTATTGAAATGTCAATTTTTCATTTCAATATCATTTATAGCATTTCATGTTATCTATGTTGTGTGTATGTAATTTATAAATAATTGATTTACAAAAAATGACCTATTTAGTATTCATATCAATATCTGAAACATAAGGATGGACGCACCTGGAATTCCTACTTCTCCTTGATCGCCTTGTGGTCCCGGTGGCCCGACGGGTCCTTCTTTCCCTGGATTACCCACTGGGCCCATCTCTCCCTATAACGAACAAATGCAAATTAACTCATCTTGAATTCGAAAAGAAAAAAACAACAAAACTACTCCAATGATAATATCAGAGATTCAAGATTTATATTAAATACGAATTTGACTGTATACATACTCATACAAAATTCAACAAACAGCACAAAACCACTAGAATGTTCAGGCATACAATGTTAATTGTCAATCAGTATTCAACGTTTGCGTTTTAAAACACAACTTGAAAAAAAAACGTATCATTCAATAAAACGCATACTTATCACACACACATCAATAGATTGCATATCTCACCTTTTGTCCGAGGTCTCCCGGCAACCCTGGAGGTCCAGGCCAACCGACTGGGCCGGGATGACCCTTGGGACCTGGATTCGCCACCTCACCCGGAAGACCAGGTGGGCCCTGTACACCCAGTCCTCCTGCTTCGCCCTTTTCTCCTCGCATGCCGCGCGCACCCTGTTCGGATATAGAGGGGGTATATTATGGGCTAATTTCTCAGTCTAGACCAGGTTCCCGTATGTTATAACATGGAAACCTAGTCTAGACTTAGGCTGTGAAACTGGCCCTATGAGTCCATTAAGGTTTATTCGCAGCACATGTTGTGCATTAGGTTTTTATAGCATAAATCGGTTGTGCATTTGGTTAGACTCTTAGGCCTACCAATTGCACAATAGATAGTTATGTGCATATGGATATATGGTTCATATAAACTTTTTAATAATGTAGATTGTATAACTATATCATCAATAAATTATTGTGATAGGCCTTCCATGATTAACTGCAGTTCAATATTGATAATGTTCTCAGTTTTTTTTCGAGTACAATTGAATAATATTTGTTTCATAGAAAATAATCTGCTAAAACTCACCGGAGTACCATCAGTGCCAGGACTTCCAGGAGGTCCAGGGTCGCCGGGTTCGCCTTTGGCACCTGCCTTTCCTTCGATTCCGGGTGGTCCCGAAATGCCAATGTCTCCCTAAAGGTAAACAAGAAACGTGTTACTACGTCAAGTTCTGGTACGATGAAATATGTATATATTATGAAAAGTTTTTTATTTGAAATCCAAATATCGAGATAATGTAATTGAATTGTTGAAATGAATGGGAACGAATGATTTCAAATATAGACCAAAACACATAAAAGCCAAGTACTCTTTGGCTTAAAAAAATATATGCAGTCATTAGTTATCCCTCAATGCAAAACTGTTAGGCAAATTTTCATATACTCACGGTTTCGCCCTTGAATCCACGTGCACCCTTATCTCCATTGCGACCCCTCCTCCCTTCGGGGCCCTTGTCTCCT
Organism: Hydroides elegans; assembly: GCA_001703475.1. Classification (NCBI taxonomy): domain Eukaryota; kingdom Metazoa; phylum Annelida; class Polychaeta; order Sabellida; family Serpulidae; genus Hydroides; species Hydroides elegans. The sequence goes on along the minus strand of LQRL01109456.1, from coordinate 11,286 downwards.
GGCTTGCCTGTGTTACCCGTGATACCAGGGGGTCCCTGCTGACCGGGCCCGCCTGGGGGTCCCGGGATACCGCGTCCACCTTGTCTGCCCTTAATGCCTGGTGATATTGAATATAGGGAGCGAGTGTTAAAATTTTTATTTTGTTTTGCAATTAATTCTATTCTTGATAGGATGGTTACGTTAAACCTATTGAGATTTCGTCATGTAAAAGCTTGTTTCGAAGGAAGCAAGAAGATAAATGATTGTGTTTACAACCCTAAGAAGTATCGAACCCCACTACATTTCGCAGAATGATCCCGATTATTATTCTGATCAAATATTGATTGCGATAATTGTTTCAATATCACCTCAAGCTGAAATACATATCATATGAATCATCATATCACATAACAAAGATGACTCCAAGAATACAGAATGTGTTAAATACTAATATAATATACACATAGGAGTATCCAGCAATTTATTCGGTGAAATGTTTATTCTGCTGCTGGGAAATTTTCCTTGCTGGTATTTTCACAGAAAAGAACAAACAGGAAATGAAACATTTTTATCACTGAAAAAAAACTTTCAGGGGGACGGAAAAACATAGAAGAGCGCCTATTCTTGCTGACAACAGTTTGCTGGCAACAATTATTGGGCTTTCCTTGCTCGAACATATAATTACGTTTTTACTTTAAGATATACTATTCCTCTGCACATCAATTTGTTTCATGCCAAAATGAGTTGTTTTGACCCAACTTCATACAATCGTTCGTTGGGTACTCCTGTACTCACCTGGAACACCCTGCAGTCCTCGCTCTCCCTGCTCGCCAGCCGGGCCAGGGGCGCCGGGCAATCCTTGAAGCCCTGGGCGACCAGCTGAGCCCGGAGGTCCGTCCATACCAGGGTCACCCTTATCACCTTTCGGGCCGATCTTTCCAGTGTCGCCCTACAATTGCGGAAAATAATTACCTTACTTGTGAAAGCAAAGAATAATGGAATCATATATATCATCAAAAGTTTGATATATCAGATAAAAAAATGATGACCGGAATCATTCACATTTTGTCCTCAATATCTTGACTGTATGAATATTTTGTGGAAATATAGTGAGGGGCACTATTCTATTATACTAGTTATTTATACGGCCAATATATCCGTTTGAATACATCTGTGATTTAACACAGAAGGAAACTGTAATCAACTAAGGCTTTAGAATAGCTTAAGCATATCTAAATCTATGAGTGCTACTACAATACCTTTTCTCCGTCCTCTCCTGGTGGCCCGATGATACCCATTGGCCCTTCTTCACCAGGAGGACCCGGGGGTCCCGATCGACCATCCTCTCCCGGATAACCCTGTTCTCCTTGGTCGCCCTTGGGGCCCGGGGGTCCTAGGGGGCCTTTGCCGCCCAATCGACCCTGTTGAATTGGATATAAAGAGTATTTCAAAATAAGAACAGATGGTCCTGGAAATCATGTAAAATGCCATTGCTTATGATGTGTTTTGATCTGTCGAAATGGGGCTGCTCGTTATCTAATCGGGATAGTGATTTTTATTTTCTAATGAATTCCAAGTGTCGATTATAATGATTAAGCACTTTTTAATGCATATGACACAGCATTTTATTAAATTATTATGGCAAGTAACAAAAAAAACATGATAAAAATTAGCATTAAATGATAATACGTTCTATACACTACGTCTTAGGGTCAATGTCCAAGCCTAAGAATAGACCAGGTTCCCGTATGTTATGACCTTGAAAACTGGTCTATAGACTTAGACCGTGAAATTGGCCCTAAATGTATGGTGCGTTTTCTAACCTGTTGGCCTGGGATGCCTGTCGCTCCTGGTTCGCCTGTTTGACCTTTCATTCCCTATAGATAATGCAGAATCAGAGTCTTCCATGACACAATTTTAATGGTTCACATGCCTGTTTCAACGATTCACTGGTCTTTATGGCTAAATATTTGAGAATTGAATTGTGTCTGATTAAAGTTAGATTCTTATGCAAATAGGTATACCAGATCTACCTGAAAAAATACTTAACTAATTAATCAATTGATAAGCAATCAATAATCAAAATATGACTCAATTTAATGAAGAGCAGTTGATATATATTAATTTCCAGTTGCATAAAACCTCATCATGACCTCATGTTGAGCTATGAGTAAATTAACGGTCAGCATTAGCTCATGATGATTTTTTTTTGTGTCATCTGGGATGAATACTCACGTTGACGCCCCGTGGCCCTCTTGGTCCGGGATGTCCCTTTTCGCCATGCATGCCCTGCATAAAGAAAACAACATAGGTAACATTTGGTATATCTGCATATTGATATTCTATAAAATAAACATTAAACACATATGGTTGAACTCTTAATACACATTTGCAGATTTGAACTCATATTCTCCGCTTTCCTTATCCTTACACTTAAACCCAATGTAAAGGGGGACACGGAAAGGCGTTAGTTTGTGGTCTTAACCTAAACTGATATTTATGGTCCATGAACATAAGTGAAATGAAATAAAGTGTGATTGAACTCTCGTTTGGTACTCACGGCCGGTCCTGGCAGTCCCCGCTCTCCTTCAAAACCACGTGGTCCTATCGGTCCCATGGGTCCACCTGGTCCTGGTGGCCCAGCTAATCCCTGGAAGAAATCAAGTAATTGAAATATAATTATAACACACAATACAGTGTATATGTAGGTATTTTATTATAGATGTGATATTCATTCTAGTATAATCCCATCAAAATCTAGTTTTGCTCATGTTTTTCACCAAGTGCGATTTATTTTGATAATAAGCGTATATAATCTAGCGGTAGGCTTCCTCTAGAAAATCATTTTCCAATGTTGCGCGTTAGGGCTTGTTCACACTAGAAGCGACACGCGACAAAATACTTATATGTTCTTTATAAAACAGGCGACAGAGAATCGCAAATTTTATAAAGAACATATAAGTATATTGTCGAGTGTCGCTTCTAGTGTGAACAAGCCCTTAGAACCTACCTGAGGACCCTCGTCTCCTGCCTCGCCGGGTAATCCGGGGCCACCTGGTTCTCCCTGTCAAGTAAATAGAAAAAAATATAAAAAGGTGTGATGAGTCAAAGTATTCCAAATGCACAAGTGAATTATATATCTTAAATCTGAAGCGTTAGAAAAATTCATGTTCCTTAAAATATTCCATATCTCTAATTTGTAATTCATTCTTAATGAAACGATTGTAAGTTGCTATCATTTTCATTTAAACTGAATTCACACCGCAATTTTTACCTGCTGTCCTGGATCTCCCCGTTCGCCTTCCTGTCCAGGGTCGCCTGGTGGACCCTGCAAAAAGAAATAGGCAATGAAGTATTAGTGAGGTAATAGCCAATGGCCCAAATTTGTATTTGACCAGAAGGGTACTCGAGCATTTTAGGGAGGGGCTCTTACAGGAGCGCTCACGATCCACCATATGAAAAAGGTTCTTTTTCAGATTTGATGGCAGAAAACCATATTAAAACTCAGATTTCCTTGCGTTAAAGCATTTATGAGAGAGGAGTGTTAGGGTGCTTCTTATTTTGCCTCCACCACCTTCAGTACAACTATTTGGTCAGAGCGGCAGGCCCACATCCTGATTATGTCATCACTAAATGTAAAACCATCCCAATATGCACATCCATAGTTATATAACGCGAATGTGCTCAAATATCCCGTGAGCATTTTAGTCAAGAGTCAAGACATTGATGGAGATATTTTTTGACAGGAGGAGGGTGGGTTAGTTTGACGCCTTAATTTAGCAAGTTTAGCATATAATAATTATATGAAACTTATATGATGAGAAACAAGAAGGACTGGGCTAACCAACAATGATTTTATAATTATTATATCTTTAAAAACGCTTCAGTTATCCATATGAATACATAGCGCATAAAAGAAGGAGCTGTGTTGTTGGGCATCTGTTATGTAATCACAACTAGTGAAGATGAAAACAAAGTCAGCCATTAGGTAATGACGTTGATTGCTTTTGTTAAATAGAAACTTGACAAAGGAAACTTGACAAAGTTTTTTTTAAAATAACTTTGTCAAGTTATTAAAGTTTTTTTTAAATAACTTTATCGCAAGGAAAAATATCTATCTAGGCCTAATTCTACACACAACATGTGTGGTCACTTCAACACAACTTGGTATGTTCATTCAACCGTGCGATGCTTCGTTGACAAACAGTACCGCGATTCGACCAATGCCCTATTCCACACGGTGCTTGGTCAATAATCAATGACACATTCTTTTTGCCCTGAAACTTTTCGGAAAGGAAAACGCGTTAAGTGGCTAATTAAACTTTTTGGCGAAAAACGTACACGAAACATGCCATGTCTCTCCAAAGAAGAAAGGGAACGAGCCATGGGTATGCTGGAATGTGGCATATCAGCAACACGCGTTGCTCAGCGGTTCGGGTGTAGTCGGGCGACGGTTTATAATCTTCAAGAGCGCCATCAAGCCACAGGAACAACGGCCGATCGCCCACGAGCGGCAGACCACGCGTGACCTCAGCGAACACGTTTGAAATCCGTTCAGGACAGCAACACAAACAGCGAGAGAGACACCAGGGTATAACAAGCAAGGAATAAGTCGGTTTACGGTCTGCAGACTGCAAATTCGTGCGCACCGACCTTACGTCGGACCCGTCTTAACTGAGCAAAGGATGCGCAGTCGGGCACGATGGGCCGCTAACCATGGCCAATCACAATGGGGCTTACAGAACTAGAGTCGTGTGGCGTTCAGCGACGAGTCTCGGTATCGTCTTTTTCAAGCTGATGGCCGACAAAGGGTGTGTCGGCGACGTAACCAACGATTTCAACGTAACAACGTTCGTGAAGTTGATCGGTTTTGGACGCGGATCCATTATGGTTTGGGGAGCCATAAAATTCGGTTGGCGCTCTTAACTGGTTGTTATCGAGGATAATTTGACATCACAGCGATACATCGATGAAGTCGTGACACCGCACGTTCAATCCTACTACCGGAACAATCCGAATAGCGTATTTATGCATGATAACACACGTCCACTTGCTGCCAGGCGTACCACAGATCAACTGCAGATGAACAATATTGTTACTCTTCCCTGGCCATCCTGCAGCCCAGACATGAATCCGATAGAGCACCTGTGGGATCATCTGGATCGGAGGGTGCGATCCAGATAACCAGGACCCCAGAATTTACGCCAGCTGCGCCAGATGCTCATTGATGAGTGGAACAATTTTCCCCAGTATCGAATCTATCGACTGATTACCTCTATGACAAGAAGAGTTGCTGCTTTGTCCAGAGCACGGGATGGACACACTCGTTATTGAGTACGTGAGTATATTTTATGCAATTTACTCAAGGTAAAAAGTCATTACGGTTTTAAAACTTCGGTATTCTGCTGCTGTTTAGTGTGAATTCATTCAGCCAATTTTTTGTCTGCGTAACTGTAACCGTTTTTGAAATATACTAAAAAGTATCGATTGTAAAGTTTCTTTTGCTCGTCTGTATAATTCAAATTTATCGTTATCGTGCTTTGAGAATTGTAATTAGTACTGTTTAAACATAAAGACATTGAACATTAGAATCCATACTCACGGGAGGTCCAACCATTCCCGGTCCGCCTGGTTCTCCAGACGGTCCAGTCATACCCTGTAAAAAATCACAAATCACAATTTAATTCAACAAAAGTATCAATACTTTTTATCAGTATCATATTATTAAGTGTCAAACGAACGTTGAATCATTAGTGTTTGGCTTAATTATAATAACATACTTATCAACTTTTATAATTAATATTATACAAATGCAGCACATGTATATTTACTCTAACTGTTTACACTAGATAGTTCAAAAACAATCTTACAGGTTCTCCGCGTTCACCGGGATATCCTGGCACTCCATCCTTTCCAGTCGCGCCCTACAATGTACAAAATTAACTGTTATATAATGTAAAACTCATCGAAAAATATGTGTGATATTTATACAATATAACGTCTGCAAAAATACATTTTAAAAATGGTTTTAATATAGCTAAAATAGCTTCATTAAATGGTAAGTTATAGTTATTTACATATATACAAATGTCCTGAAAACCACAACGTAAAAGGGTTCCATCAGTTTCATTTCAAAACACAGTTAGCCAAAATATATCTTCCCTACTTACCGGTGGTCCAGACGGTCCATTGAATCCCGGTGGCCCAATCGGACCGGGCAGGCCCTGGTCACCAGATTCTCCCGTGGCCCCTGGAGCTCCAGGTTCTCCCTTCGAGCCGATACCTCCTTGCACACCCCTGCGACCCCTGGATCCTCGTTCACCTCGCTGACCTCGCGGGCCTACTTTGCCTATCATACCTGGTTCACCCTGTTTGCATGAAATAGTGTAATAAGAATATGGGTAACACACTAACGATATTGAGAAAAAAAAACGTTTAAAGGAGTGTATCAAAAAGGGTGAGTTGCACAAATTGCATCCAATGAGAGTATAATGAGCTAATTTAAAGATTTGTTAGAAATGGTAATCACAACCAGATACTGGGTATTACATTGAATGTATGCTATAAATTATTAGTATTATTCATATTTAAATTTTGTATCCAATAAAACACCTCAATCATCACCATGATATCATCGCATATAACATTACCTGAGCTCCTTTGTTGCCATCACGGCCGCGTTGACCCACGGGTCCAGTGGAACCCTTGTCTCCGGGTGGACCCGGGTAACCAGGGAAACCCGGAATACCTAGACGACCTTTGAGTCCGGGTGGGCCGCTCGAACCCATCTCTCCACGTGGCCCAATGGCACCCTGTGTAAAGTTGCAAAGGTGTGATAAGGATAATATTGAATAATAATGTGTAATTTTATATACATAAAAAATGAATCTTGACTTATTTATATATAGATGGACTTGCTACTTGATCTTCGTTAATGATGCACATTAGTGTTTAGATTCAGTACACATTTGCCATATACTCAAATGTTGGATGTTTTAAACATATTCCTGGAATGCACAATATATCTATCTGGCATTTCTCGCATCCCAATATCTCAATCATACCCGAACGAGAAAGCGACTGTTACGTCAACGAACGGAGGTTTTGGTCGTAATAATATTTACCCTGGCACCGGGTGGGCCTTCCTCTCCTCGAAGACCGGTTTCTCCTTTATGTCCACGGTCACCCTTTGGTCCTTGATCGCCCTAAAAAATACATAATTTAGAACGTATAAATATTCATAATTTGCAACACCAACTATTTTTGTTAGTTTGATGAACAAGTAAATTAAAATATATGATATTGCTGTATTGAGCCATATGTTCATAAAATGTATATAAATTAATTACGAAATTAAGAAAGGACACATTATATTTTGATTTATAATTATAATTATAATTATTTATAAAATTATAATTCCGCCATCAATGTCAACGGTTTTAAACATAGTTTGACAACGAAAATTTCATATACCACTGACTCACCTGAAACCCGTCCATGCCTGACTCTCCCTTCTCTCCATGTTCTCCTCTCAATCCCCTTGGTCCAATGTCTCCCTTTTTGCCTCGGTTGCCTTGTGGACCAGCATTACCATGTGGACCTACTGGGCCCTTGTCTCCCTTTTCTCCTGTGTTACCCTGTGATCCTGGCGCACCCGGGCGTCCGTCCGAACCCATGAGGCCGGGCATACCGGGTTTACCTATTGTGGGCAAAATTGAAGTTGACTGTGGTCAAATCTAGATTATATAAAGCATGAAGATAATTGAATATCTGAAACGCTTACGTATGACATTAAATAACATAATGACAACGCAACAAATTCAAAGTGCAGGTTTTATATGATGTAATCATCAGTTTTATCAGAACCATGCATTTTTTTGTTTTAATTATGTTGGTCCGATTAGTCAGACTTCATTGCACAATAGGAATACCCCCCTTTAGCAAACTCAAATATTGCCTTGTTATTGACCAACATAGTTTTTACCTGTAGGTCCCTGCATTCCTGGTGGCCCCATCCCACCGACCTGACCCGGTGGGCCAGGCGGACCTGATGTACCCGGAGCTCCAGGTTTGCCATGGGCGCCGAACGTGCCTTCCACTCCTTTAGGACCCTGTGGACCTTCCTTGCCTGGGATGCCCTAGGAGACACAGAGAAATACATATTCAAAATGATAATACATGCTAGTTTAAAGCACGATCTCGTTATGTTAATGTGTTTTACGCGCTTTGAGAGAGCACCAAAATATAAATAAGAAAAAAAGCAAGGATTAATGATATCCTCAGGTACTCAGATTATATATTATAAATTATGTATATATTTTTCATTCACTAAACATTTGTAGTAGAGATATAAAACGCTATTTAAATATTTAAATTCCTTAAGGTAGACGTGATATTATTGTTAAAGTTCTTACTGGAGGTCCGGCAGGGCCTTGGCCGCCAACTGGTCCGCGAAATCCACGGGGACCCTGGAATAAAGTGATCGAAAATTATGATTTTGTTATTAATACTTTATGAAATTTATAAATGGCATTAGTAATGATACGTAGATGTGTACTTGATGGTTATATTCAACTATAGATTTAAAGTCGAGTTTCAAGTGTGAATTTAAACTTGATATAAAAGTTTCAAAACATGCGCTTACCATTTCGCCAGCAGGACCGATGGGACCGGGTGGTCCTTGGTCGCCCTGCAATAAAAAGGTAGAAATAAATTCAGCCAATTATATAAATTAGTGACTATATATTTCATTTGGAAAGTGAACGTAAATATCCGATTCTTTTGTGTATTTAGTCTTTATTCAAAAATCTAATTCATACGCAGATCTGTGCCTGCATTTTGATATCAATATCATAAAAAGAAGTTGAGTTTAGGGTGTCACGAATATATCCAAAGCTTGAACCCGTCAAATCCTTGGAAACCATTATTATGACGAAATTAATTTTAAAAGGTTAACTTTACCTCCTGCCCCTGTCCACCACTAAATCCAACGGGTCCTGGTTCACCGGGCAAGCCCTGGAAATGAGTTTTTATAGGCAAATCATATTATTGATCTTACACCGAAAAAATATGTTGAAATTGATCAAATAAAAAAATAATATAAAATGCAAAAATATACTGTACTTTGCCTAAACAGAAGGTATAAATCGCTATGTTTTCATACAAAAGTGACTTTCGGGCTCTCGGTCTTTGAGCTTTTATTATCGTTGTTTTTTGTTTGCCTGATTGCGCCTTAAGGCAGCTCGTTAAGTGACATCCGTTATAATGTATTTCATACGTGAGATCAATTGTTGTTTTGTATTATATCATTAATCCACTATTATTCTACTATTACAAGTTATTGCAAACTTAGCACACTTTTATATGCATTTCAATTTAATTTTAAAGAGCTATATTTCAATGCTTTGATATAGCGTAAACAGCTTTGAACATTAAAAACGTCTTGCTACAACTTTACTTTATCAATCTTAGAATCTATGAAATTAATAATATGTGGAATTCTATACAGTCATGCTTAAAATGATCTTCGCACAAATGTGTTCTATTGCATAGAGTTATACAATAAATTGATATAAACTTCTCTATAACCTTCAGTTGTGTCATATAACTGCAATGCATGTTCCTTCATCAACATCCCTCCAATCTATTCATTTATTTTGTATCTTCTCTAATTATTTGGCACAAAATATATTTCCAATAGATCTAGAGTCTACAACACCAATCGCAAATAAATTCTAGAATTGTGAGCAAATGCTGAGTGCATTTTTGCTCCTAATAAAAATCAAATAAGAATCATAATACATTCACTCATTGTATATGTTTTTCATTATAAAAATTTTACAATTCCAAGTTTCATTTTTGAATTGGAAAACGGTGGGAATATATACTTAAGGACAAAAGTTCTGCACCGTCAAAAGTAAAAATTCATATAAATTCGAGTAGTGGGTGGATTTTAATCAAATTTTCACACAAGGTGGATTTATATGTCTACATTGCCCTCACTAAATCGCATGTACCTGATATAGATATTTTTGTCAAAAATAGACATAATATCACACTCTTCTGCCTTTTCCGATTTCCTGTTTCTAAACCTCTACTAACTCGTGGCTGCTTGTAGCTGGTATAGGTACCAAACACGTCGATAAGTTAGCATATACGTCTTGGCGTGGTCGTGATCAGTCTGGTGACGTGATAATGAGGTATGCGAATCATCAATCTCCTGCACGCAGGCGTTATAATATCGCTCTCCCGGTCTTCAGTAGACCCGTTGTCGTGCGTCATTTTGGTACAATAAAATGCGAGAGTCGTCGCTAAACAATGCATAGTTTCACGTTTTATTAGGCCATGCTGCTCCGGTGTGGTTTTGGGCCCACTGGACCTTTAAGCGCTGGCTTTGGTTATCACGTACGGCATCAACGAAGGCTTTTCGTAGCCGAGTCTTAGTTTTCGCGCAAACGTCGTTAAACCGTTTTGGCGCCTATCCTCGGATAATGCCGACCATGAATTGCCTGGCGTACATGCAGTTTCTGAAAACTCACACTAGAGGCCGCCGGGGTCTAAGCGGGTCATATGAGTAGAGCATCCGCATGTATGTGCAATGCGAAATCAATGTTTTTTGTGGGTTTCTTTAAAATTTTAGATGAATAAATCAGGTTCTTTATATCATCATAGTTATATCATATCATCAT
>LQRL01109453.1:0-17361 GCA_001703475.1 Hydroides elegans | reverse complement strand
TTTTCCTTATGAAAAATGTGTCGTGGGATGCCCTTCAATATATTTACAAATGTATTGAACAATTGTTTTATAAAAAGATTGCCTGCAATTTTAGTTCATTTATGATTGAGTCAAGATGTAATATGATGTTATTGTTTGACTAAATGCTCTTATATGATTTGTACTCAGTGATAATATACATTTTGATTTTTCTGCAATATGTTCACGAAAACTAATTAAAGATGTTCATTAACACATTGAACAAAACAGCAAAGCAAGTTGTCGCTCACATTTTATATTTATTACACAGCGAAACGAAGTCGAGTGATCATTAATTGAGAATGGCATGAGTAGTGAGGGCATCTAAAACGCCTCACGACGGGGTGCATTTTCGACCAAGCGGTAAAGAGCATAAATGCGCTATGCATTTTAATCTTATTAAAGTGCTAAATCCAAATAAGTTCATCTAGATAATTTGCTTTCTTTAAAGATTTCGTTATCTTAAATGCCTGCACCTTAAACAGATATCAATTCTTTACGAGGGGCAAAAATCAAGAATGTTGAGGTATTGTTCTAAATTGGTGCACACTTGCGAACATTTCGAAAATCTTTATTTTATATAATGTTTGATACGTCGATATTGGTTTTTATGCTGTTTAACAATTGATAACAGTATTAAAGTTGTATGGTGCTTTGAAGGACAGTTGGTTGATTTGTTAATTTTAAATGATATTACTGCCGTTATTAGAATTCACCGTTTACATTTTTGTTTCAATCTTTGCGATAAAAAAATATTGGCAATATTTTTGTTAATCTACATAAAATACACAAACTCAAACATTTTGACTGAGCTAATTTTGTGGCCTAAATTGGTGTTTAAAAAATATTTTTAAACCATGGACAATAATCTGTTATTATGTATAAATTTAAAGGGAGAGGGCATTTTTACAGCGAACAATTTGTATTCAGACACTGGTAATCCGAATCTTGATTAGGTTCAATTCTATATCGTGCTATCAACAGTATCCGAGTTTTCATCCGGATAAAAAAGTAACATTTTTAAGTTGTTTTAAAGAAAACATAAAAATGTAGCTTTTTATTAAACATGAATAGCTTAGTAAAGGACGAAGACATACAATAAAATTTGACCTTTCGGACAAAGTAAAACAATATTCAATCAAATTAAAATTTGAATCTTAGTGAGTGAATGTCGGTCAGACCGAATTATGTTCACGTCAGACTGTATAAACCCTTACAAATTGATTAATTATCCTTATTTATAAATGTTATCCTAAATCTGTTGTGTAGTTTTATTGCATAAAAACAGTTGAATACTGATGCTCATCTGCTATGTGCTCTATACAAATACTGCACATGCGTGCATTGTCCTACTGTAAACCCGCTTACCGGTTATACCTGTATTGCTTAACCCCGATAAATGTGCCCACAGAACCTCTAATTGTGTAATATCCAAACATGCTTATGTATTTTGTATTTGATAACAGGATGCAAAAATGTGAGCGACAATTTTCTTTGCTGTTTAGTTTTATATGTTAATGTGGTCAGCCCCAGTTTTTCAATTGATCATTTTGTAGTTTGTATGCGCATTCATTATTCATCACATTGGCATCTAGTCTATTCTTGAAACAGTTTATGTTTAGAGCACTAACAACATTTGAGACTATTCCACGTGCATGGAATATGTTGCTTAGTGCAAAACTTGGTCTCCTCAGGTTAATTCTGCTTGTTTGATTTCGAATGCTTTTTGCACCCTTAAATACCTTACTATTGTTCTTCATTAGCTTTAAACATTATAAATTATGTAATTTTGTCGTATATTCCGTTTGTGATGTTTATACAGTTCTATCAGGTTACTTAAACTTTTACACACAAGTGTCGATAGATTTAGTAGCTGGAGACGTTGTTGTTCATGTCTAATATACAGCTATGATAAACATTTCGCTCCAAAATAATTGAAGCTAGAGATTACATATAATAAAGCGCTCATCGAGTATTCTTAGTGTAATCAAAACATAACGTCAATATTGTATTTTTTTCTTAATTTCTAAAATTACAAGATATATCACAAGATTGATTTAAATCCCCAGTAATAGAGACTATATATTTCATAATATTATTTCTGTATATTTGTATTTTTGTGTGTACGCCAGGTTTAAATGATATAAGGTTTAAACGTTATAGTTACAGAATTTAAGTCATACTATCAAACCATTTTGGACGATCATTTATTGTTATATCAGTTATATCATTTAGTTGCAAAGGATATGAATCATACATTCTAATAAAACAATAAGAGATTTATACATAAATATTGATTTATACTAATATTGGGATACTTTTTACACCAGTGTATTCGATATAGACTGATTATTGGTATTATGGTGATAATGTTCAATGTCAAATACTTACATCATCCATATGGCGCTTTCACAGTAGTAAAATTAGTCTTATTACAAATTGCATTATTATGTGAAGGCATTAACTATGGAGATTGTTTCAAGTGTTAACATACTCTTCATCTTTTACTTCTTTAATAGTGTTTCATCACAAATATGTGAGGTAAGTGCATTAAGCTTTTTTATGTGATTTCAATGGATTTGTAATGTACGCTTTGTTTTAGATCGAGATACACTTCATGAAACAAAGACACCTAGATTACTCGTTTAGATCGTATAATTAAAACAGTAGAGATATTATATTTTACATGTATTTTGGTTCTCATCGATAGTGCACCAAATCTTATTTCTTATCAAATTATGTTAAATGCATTTAAGATAAGGATACTTATTTACTTGCAGTTTTAATTGGTCTGGTTTTGACAGAAATGTAACAGTGATATGCGAAATCGCTTATCGGATCTGGAGATGGTAGTTGCAAAACAGCAAGCTATCATTGAAAGACTAGAGCAGCGAAACGAAGACATAATGATAAAAATGGAACGCAAATTTCAAGATCTGATTCAGGAGTCCTCACAGAGAACGAAAGAGGCGGTTGAACCAAATAAAGAGCATGATTTCGGGATTGGACTAGTATTCAACCAACCTTCGGTTTCTAGTAAGCATATCAGATACAATCACTTGCTTTTTTGTATTTTCCTCTTTTCACAGCGGTATGTAATGTAGCAAATATATTTGTGTTGAAAAAAAATATCATATAATTGAGCTTAAGATAATGCTTGTATGTATGATATTTTGCTCTATAAGATGTTGGATCGAAAGCCAAAGTGACTATATCTCTGTATTTGATAATCAAAATCGCATCCAAAACAATTTTCTTCTTAGATGTGAGGAGTTCATTCGCATGTACGGGAAGTGAAATCTACATGGCTTGTCCAGAAGGGAAGAACATCATTATTTCACATGCTCATTATGGCGAATATAGTCAGGTGAATTCATTACAAAATGTTATAATAATCATTATATGCAATCATAATCTAACCTCAATATATTATATTATTTGAATTATATCTCTCACATAGTTCGTTTTCGGTTTTTGAGTAGCACATAAAACTTTTATCATTATACATAAAATACATTTTGAACCATCTTCACAATTATTATCAAGTTCAAAATACATGAATCTGTCGTAAATAAGCAGCAGTATTGCATTATTATATTATATGTTACTATTTTGTAGCACAGAGGCTTATCTAGCTATTTCGTATATTTGTTACAAGGGTTGCTCTTCTCAATGCTGTCCACCAAATCCACTTGACTGCACTGAAGTTGTCTCCGAAAACGATCAAGCTGAATGGTTAGCACTGAAATACGCATGTGATAACCAAACAGCCTGTAACTATTTGTTCAGAGGTGCTGTGTTTGTTAACGACAAGTGTGGGACTGGTGAAGATGTGCAGTATCTTAATGTGTACTACTCTTGTTTACCAGGTATTTCTGAAAAAAAACATGCATTAGTAAAGGAATGTTGTGTATAAGTTAATGCTTCACAAAGCAAATCAAATAAAACAATTAAACAACCAACTTAGGATAGAATCATTTGATGCTTCTTATAAGACCAAAATATAACATATACTGTCAAACCAAATCATCTGACTTATCTAATAATTTTAGTTAGAATGTTAATTCATTTTATGGAAATTTCTTTTCAGAAACTACGTTAGAACCAGTCGCTTTTAGTGCATTTGCGACCGAAAACCGGGACTACAATTTCGATGACGTTGTGATTTTTGATGGCATCGCAACGAATATAGACGGTGCTTATCAAGTGAATAACAGTATATTTTTGTGCCCTGTCGATGGTCTTTATGCTTTTAGTGCCACTATACTTTCAACAGAAGGACGTGATATGTTAGGGAGCATTATGAAAGAGGATTTGAGTAAAGGTGGATTTCAAGCCAAAGCCGTTGAAGGGGTTAAGCAAACTGGGTCTCATTTCGTAATCATAGAATGTAAGGCTTGGGAAAGAGTCTGGGTGAAAGGAAAGCAAGACGGATGTCGAATTTATGGAACATATGATTACGGTACATTTAGCGGATTTCTGATATATCGCTACTGAATTTGTGTTCAATTTTGGTGTTAAAATAATAGCATATACACATGTCATAGATCGATATAAGTAAATATATAAGTGGTTCCGACCCGGTCCATAGTGATAACGCAAATAAAAAAAATATCACAGAATACAACAAACTGTGCAGCAGTTCTCAAATATTCTAAAGGTGACTCCGATAACATAATATATAAACACAATGAATAATAAATAGATTTTTTATATGATTTAAACAAGCAATCTTAAATAAAGCATGCGAACAAACATTCACATAGGATACTCCATAGAAAATGTGATTCTATGTGTTCCTAAGCAATAACAATAACTATAAGTATCTCCATGATTTTACATCTCATCCTTTCAAGAAGCCTATACAGTTTTTACAAAAGACAGTGTTGATTTGATATAAGTGTATATAAAGATAAAATATAGAGAGGTAAGATATGATTATTTGAAAATATAAATATTGAAGGAAGATAAAAAATACAAACGAAAATTGGCTTACCAATCATATGTCAATTCATTTAAACTTTTTTGTACTGTCCGTTAAGAATTTGTAATGTTTGCACCGGGTTTCGTCATGTGAATGTCACTAATCAAAATCAATTTAAAGAAACACGTTCTTGAAAAACACGATTTGGATTATATTAATATTGTTTTTTCGGCAATGACTCTATGTCTCATTTTGAGTAAAAAGTATCTAACTTTCAAACACACATAAAACATATGAATAGATATATAATTAATAAAGTAAAAAATCCCCATGTTATATTGTATTAGGGTTTCCAGAAAGAAAATAATTAGCCTTAGTGTGTCATGTGTAATTCAAAAAAACCTTAATTGTTAATTTCAAAGCCTCTTATTCTTTTTTACTTGTTTAAAACTTATTTGTTTTGTACTTCAGCTTAAACATAATTTCCATTAAGGTCAATCTCATATGGTGGTGCAATGAACACGTTATGGACTCCAAAGGTCAAAGTCCTTTAGTTCATTTGAAAAAATATCAAAAGTTGCAATTTTCCATTTGAAAAGAAAATGACATTTTTGTTATTGCTGTAGATGCATAGTATTAAGTTTAAATGTATCAGCAATATAGTGTCTTAGTTTTAATTCTAGCGAAAATGATAAAAGAGTTTTCTTAACATGTCCATGCTCTATTATAGGTTTTGTATTGTTACAAAATATACGTTTCTTGCTGCTTGTTATCGAGTTCAGTTAAGTTTCTTTTAAACACTGAGTTAACTGTTTCATATTATCAGTTTTCAGTTTCAAGCCAATATCGAGATTATTTCATATGCTGTGGTTCTAACTGTGCTCAAATGGAGCGAGAAAGCCACGGATCACCAAAAGATGATACTTTTATATTTTCAAATCAACGGTCAAATGTATAGTGTGGAAGCGTATATACATTTTGTATGTACAGTTATATGTAGACCGTGTATTGGGCAGCTATCATCTGATGCAAAAAGACAGGAACAATTTATCGTATTTCACAAACCTCGTTTATTTGCATATTGCGACATTTGTTATAAACTTATGTCCTCAATCGACCTATGACTCTTGGCGCGAAGACACGTTCAGTATCTATATATTAGAAACCCACTAAATGTACTATAATTGTACGTTCCAAACATACTACATCCGTCGGTTGCAGCTTTTACCCATATCCTTTCCCAAGCATTGCATTCTACAATTACAAAATGAGACGCTGCTTGCCTTACGCCTTCGACGGGCTCGGCTTGGAACCCACCTTTACCAACACTCTCTTTATAAATTACGCCCCTCATTTCGCCACCTGATACTGAGAGAATGTTGGCACTAAACGCATAAAGACCATCAACAGGACAAATGAATATACTATTGTTCTTTTGATAAGCGCCGTTGAAATTTGTCACAATTTCATCAAAAATAACCAAATCATTTTTGTTATAAATTCTGTCTTGGCTTGCATGCGCTGAGAAGGCTATTGGACCTGTATCGTCTCCTGAAAATAAGTAAGTAGAAATAGACTTGTAAATGCCTTATTTGGTGTAGCCGTTTACTTGCTGTTTTCATAAGGCCTAATTGAAGAGCTTAGTGCACAAACCAGCTGAATGCAAATAGTGAGATTTGAGAATATTGACTTTAAGTTTCAACACCTTTTTATGTTGAATAGAGAATAACTCGATCGGTTATGTCAAAATACCTGGCAAACAAGAGTAGTGCACATTGAGGTACTTCACATCTTCACCACTTCCACACTCTTCGTCAATAAACACAGCACCCCGAAACAGATAGTTACATGTAGTTTGATTATCACATGCGTATTTCAAGGCCAACCATTCTGCCTCGTCGTTTTCAGAGACAATTTCGATGCAGTCCAATGGATTTGGAAGACAGCATTGAGAAGTGCAGCCCTAAAAAGCATATAATGATATTACGATATTATCTAGAGATTAATTAGAGAAACATATATAATATTTTATACCTTTTTACAATTTAGTAGCATGTATTGTTGGTATGAACTGAACCTGAACACATTGATATATATTTATGAGTCCTTATACAATTGTTGAAAATTATGTATATCATTTTTGCAATTTTTCAAATATACCGGATTTTTAAATTTAATAAAGGAGTTTTAATCAAGATTTAAATAAGCTTGCTTATAAAGCTTCAATATTTTACCTGAATATATTCTCCATAATGGGCATGTGAAACGAAGATTTTCTCATCATCCGGACAAGACATGTACGTCTCATTTCCCATACATGCGAATGAACTCCTCACATCTGCCAATATGAATTGAAATGTGCTATTTTTCTATTACTTATGATTAAGTAGTATGTAAAATCATGTTCTTTGTAGGGATAAGCTACATCATGGCAAAAAATATCAAGTGTAAAAACAGTGGGGTAAAAACTAAGCTCACACTATTTAGTTTCTATTTAAAAGCATTATCTAATATCAAATAAATCGATCGTGCAATTTGAAACCAAATTTAAAGTTTATATATCTATATATTGTTCTTGAGCCACAAATACGTTTCATTCAATGACAAATTTATTTTTATGCTGGTAATATTACTAGAAACAGTTGGTTGTTGTTGTTGTTGAAAGACTGGACCAGTCCCAAAATAATTTTCCGTTAGGATATCAAGCTCCGATGTTGTCTGTATCGACTTGAAGACTAGATCCTGTATGTTGTGCTCCATTTTAATTATCAAATCTTGTTGTTGTTTGTGCTGCAGTTCTTGTTTCTCAATGATGCCTTGCTGATTATTAACCATATGTTCTAATATTTGGACACGGGTTTCCAAATCACTATAATCCTATTAAAATTGTAAGAACAATAACCATTGTTCAAAGGATATGTTAATAAATTAGTTGGTTTATATAGATGCTTTGTTATTGAAATGTTATGAAATAGCTAAAATATAAAGTGTTGTAGCATTATATAGACGTTTTGTAGTTCCTAAACTGTTTTGATTAAAATTGAATTCAATTTTACCTTACTGGATTGTGACGAAATACAATCAGAGGATGACAAAAAGGCGAATATAATTATTAAACTTGTAGCGCATTCCATGGTTGATTTCTCAATGATGATATATTATGTGAAGTTACGGGTCTATATACATGTGAAAATGCCACATGTTTGTCGTAGATGATGCAATATAATGAACAGTATCTTATTTTTCATGATTCGGTGCAAATAGTAGAAGTTGCCACTTAGTTAAATCTGTCCCGGTAACTTGAAATAGTTTTCAGGCTCGGTAATTAGAAATTTATTAAAACTTATACTCTAATTTCCAACTAAATGCCCCATTTTGATTACTCTTATTTTAATCAAATACCTGATCTTAGTTTGCTAATTAATACCATATGACAAGTCTTATATAGCGTGCCTAATATGGTGTAAATAAAATATGAAACCGCACGCGTCGGTGACCATAAATTGACTACAAAAAAGCTCACATTATATAAAGTGTTTATGTACATTTGTATATAACACATATTTATAACTTATTTAAAGGTTCAATGGCATATTTTTATAAAAAAAATGCTCAAGTAGTATTCGAGTAGCGTTACGTTAAGTGCTGAAATGAAGATCCCATGCAATTTGGACATGCTTTGAATTTGCAAAATCATTATTTCTTTTTGACCTTTGATGTCCACATAAATAGAGAAAACTAAACGAGGGCGAGTGCGATGAGTACATGGGTCCGAGTGAAGTTTTTATTTCCAGACCACTCACGAGTGTTGATTTTATTTTTTATTTCATGTCTACTGCTCAAAATATGGTTTCTTTGTATAGAATAATTATCATAAATTTTCAATGTTGCCTAATTAAGATATTTACGGGGAAATTATCATTTAATTTATTGAATTGTTAATATTGTAGGTTTGTTGGAACACTCTGACATTACGTAAACGTTACGCTCCAGCAGGTGTTATGTGTAAGTTAGCATGACAAAAGCAGGTGGCTGCCTTGGCCACTTGTTCATGGCCCTATTGTGACGTAATAATTATTGTGATGTCTACGTAATGTTTCTTTATAAATGATTATTATTTATGAAACAATAACGTTATTTATGCATCATCATTTATTTAAAAAAACATTAATAATTTATTTAATATATAATAAGGTATTTGCAGCAATTTCAATATGCACTCTATATATATTTCTATGTAATCACAAAATCACACGGTTTTTGTTTATTTGAATTATATTTAAACACGTAGTTATAATGCAAACGTACTTCGAGGGAAATTAAGATAAAAATATGCCATGGTCAGATGTCATCCCACACATTTTTACGTTTAATACCAATGCAAAAACCGAAAATGAAATAAATGTATACAATTAAAACAGGAATGATAGAAAACCGGCCATCATACATTATATTTATGTCGGTTTAATAAACATCTGACACACTATATTGTATGAGTATTGCTTATTTATGTAAAACTTGTAAAGGATGAATTTTGGTCATGCGCATTCTTGCAATGATTCATGGATATAAATGTGCACATGTTCAAATTACATCACTAAATTATTTCTTTCAATCTTAATGTTCGCATTATTATTTAATAGAGAGACATTATCAAAGTCTTATGTTATTTGTAGCAATTACTATTGTACCCATTAAGCTCATGAGAATTGATCTTGTCCCATGATTTTATGTGACAAGCGGAACTATTTTTCCAAATCTTTTCTTTATTGGCTTTACAAAATCCAATCATATTGCTAATGCGCTTTGAAAGGCATCTTTTATTGAATATGGTCTTCATACCCCAACCCTAACCGATTGCGTACGTGTAAACCCACCGTATAAATGATCGTATGTGTCGTATTTTTCCGAATAAAAGGTGTTATTTATATAGTCATCTATTTCAATTGATTTTACCATTAGTTATAACTTTATCATTCTTTTATTAAATACGTGTAAGATGTTAGTGTGAGATATACTGAGTTGCAATTTACAGACCATGCAATAAACATAACTATTTTATCATTTATCCAATACTGACTTGAACGTATTTTTGATATTTTTAATATGTTATTGCTGTATTTTCCAAGTGATACCGCAATTCTTTGCCATCAGTGTGCAATTAAATTCATATTATGAAATGCGCACAAATAAAACGGTCAAATTTAGAAACTAATAGACTAGATTAGATTGTTTTCGTTTGATAAACACGATGTTCTATATGCCGTTTTCAGATAACGCATTGCGATTTTAGGTTAAACAATATATTTTAATATACAAAACTGTTGTTTCCTTTTGTTTCTATAATTCTCAATATCATAGTATTCATAGCATCTACTAATGCATGCTTGCTGCAACCTTGTTGCAGACCACATTAAGTATAGAACACGCACGAAACAATTATCAAGTGTTATTGAAATGTTTTTAAATGAAACCCGACTACATTATAGTAACTGTACGAATGTTATACATGTTTTGATGGAAAATATAAACCGGGGATTATTTCTTTTCTGCTCTTTATTAGATGCTAATTTGTACGAAATTACAACAAAGTATTTTTCCAGGTTGAATTATCAAAAAGGACATATTTATTTGATATTTCTTATTTGAAAAGTTACCATTTACAAAATGAATGCTATATGGGTAGGCCAGCAAAATTTACTATTTGTTAGGCTGAATAACCAATGAACAACCCGAAACTGGATTTTGAATTGAAGCACATTTGAAATCATGGAATATCTGTAGGTATAAAATAATAAATTTCCCCATTAAACTAGAAATGTCCCGAACTAATTGCTGTTGCTTTTTATCGATCGATGTGATACATCTATTTTGATGAAAGTCACTAAAATATTGAACCTTAGTAGCGATATATTAAAAATCCACTGAATGTACTATCGTTATACGTTCCGTACATTCTGCAACCATCCGATGTTGCCATTACCCACACCCTTTGCCATGCATTACATTCTACAATCACGAAATGAGAACCATGTTGTTTAATACCTTCAACTGCTTCAGCTTTGAACCCGCCTTTGGATGCCTTCTCTATATAAATACCACCTCCCATACGACCACCGTCTGTTGTGAGAATAGTAGTGCTGAAAGCGTACACGCCATCTACTGGGCAGAGAAATACACTGCTGTTGGCTTGGTATGCACCATGGATATTCGTTTGAATTTCTTCAAAAATAACTAGGTCATCATCGTCGTAATCCCTGTCTTGATTTGCATGCGCTGAAAAGGCGATGGGTCCTGCGTCTGATTCTGAAAACAGAAAAATCGGAATATATGGAATCTTTAGAATGATCCCGTAAAGTCAGCGTCTCTGCTGTATGTTCTGTGCAATAAAACATTCCAAATTTAGATAATTCAGTTAAGTGCTATATTGGTTCTGAGCAAAGTATGTTTTTCGAAAACTCGGTCTTCTTCCGAAGTATTGTGCCATAATAGTTAATTTATGAACGAAACAATCCTCTCAAATACACCAGGATAAGTATCAGTCATGATGCAAATATTGTCAAAGCCATACATATTGATACTTGTAGAGATTCAGTTTCATATAAATGTTATAATACTTAGATACAAAAGGACTTGAATAGAATTGAATTGAAGCATAAACTTATCTTAAATAAAGACTTAGACATGTTGACAAATGTTAACAAAAAATATGGATTATAAGTCATAAGATATCCAACTAAGAGATATACACCTTTTATGCCAATTTAAATAGAAAATTTTGTATATAATTTAAAACAGTAATCGGTTATACCTGAAGGCATACAAGTGTAGTACACATTAAGATAGTGTACATTCTCACCAACCCCACACTCGTTGTTTATAAACACTGCCCCTCGGAATAGGTAGTCGCATTCGGTTCGGTTATCGCATGCGTATTTCAGGGCAACCCATTCGGCTTCGTCGTTTTCTGAGACCACTTCGGTGCAGTCTCGAGGATTTGGTAAGCAACATTGAGATGCACCGCATCCCTAGAAGCATGTTGATAAGATTTAATGATGATTTGAATCGATAATTTGTTTTTAATAAATAATCATATTAATGGGATTCAACTATATTCCAAATTATTCATGCAACTAGTATGTTTTTGGCTCAAACACTCTTGATATGTAAAAGAGTATACATTAGAATCTATCACGCGCTAAAAGTAAGCATGACTTATGAATAAGGTTTTACCAAAAACATTGATAACAAAACGTGCATGTATGGCATTGAATATGATGGTTCATACTTGTTTGTACTCGCCATAGTGTGCATGTGAAGTGAAAATCTTCTTCCCGTCCGGACAAGACATGTAAGTCATATTCCCCATGCAAGCAAATGAACTACTGACATCTAAAACATACGTGTAGAGAAAGATATAAAATGTACAAAACATAGTATGAATATCTGTGATATACGTTTCAGATATTTTACAATGATGAGCTAATAATCTATTTCGTGTGTCGAAATACCTGATTGAAAACTACATTTATGGTAATTTATTTTCTTAAATATAAAGTTATCATCAGGAATTCCAATATATGTTGATTTATCATGTATCGCAATAATCGCAAAACTTACATAAAACCGTTGAAGATTCCTTTCCAATTATTTTGCCAGTCTCAATTTTGTTTTCCTTCGGTTTAACGACCTCTCCTGTACTGTGAAATGGTTGTTGGCTTGGATCTTGAAACTTAAGTTCCATTTCAATCATCTTATCTTCAAAGTGCTGTTGTTGCCTTTCGATGATCATTTGCTGGTTATCAACCAGGTGCTCCAATATTGAAACACGACCTTTCAAATCGTTATATTCCTAGTGCAAATATGATTTCAATAATTAAGCTAGTTTAATGAGTTAATTTAAATTAAATCCATGTTAATAGGATAAATGGTATTTACAAAGATTATTTTTTCAAAACCCATCAACAATATCCTTGATACTATACAATCATGAATATGTACTTTATGTACCTATGAAGAATATCATCAATTGCAAATTTATGGTTATTGCATGAAGAATTGATTATAATTACCTCAATTGATTGTAATGAAACACAATCTAAGACGATCAAAAAGAGGCATATGTCAAAAATTCTTGGTGAACGTTTCATAGTTGAATTTTAAAATAAATGAATATTATATTGTGTCACACCGCTTCTCACCTGTGAAAGTGTCATATGGTTAACAGAAGTGACACAATGCATTGGAATGTATCGTCGTTGTCAATGTCAAAACTTATCAATCAGCTGATATCAAATACTCAAATGTAGTGAATACAATCGGGGGATATATACAACTTATGCGTTAGACAAGCGAGTAATGCTCTAATCATATCTTTATACTGCCATCGAATCTCCAAAAGCAAACCATCTATATAAATGAGAGTTAACAGATTAAAGAAAACGTTTTGACCATTTTTCGAATGTGCTTTAGGAGGTATTTTCAATTCACTGAAAAAGGTTCATGTTTTTTTTTCAACGGTCCCTACTGGTTTTAAGGGCTGGTAGATATACAGTTCCGTGTTCACCGATGAGTAATACCAGGAGTCATTGGTCAGCTTGGCCACTACCAATACGGAACCTTATAGGTAAATTCGGCTCCTTATTTTTTACAGTTATTTTGCTCTGAAAATTCGATTCGGCTACTTAGTTCTAGATGATTCGACCCTTTCAATTTAAGACACGGTCAGTCGATTTTTGTCATATGGTCCATTCGTAGATATAATACAACAGTTTGTTTTAAACCAACGATATTTTTTATTATTTTCTTATTCGCAAATATTTTATTTCAATTCTAGATTTTGTATATAACTACTGTATAACGCTTATACGCTTTTTTGTATGATAAGCGCAAAGAAAATGTTTATTTTATTAGAGCTATTTAAAAAAAATCGCGCAATGAAACGTTGATTAGGAAATATTTCTTTATAAATAAACCACGTTATATATTACAGTTTAGTGAACAAAATGTCTTATGTAATGGATTGACGATGAAATTGATTACTGAATGTGTTGATATTATAATTGTATTGCATTAAATGAAAGTAAGAATATTTTTATACATATATTTCTTAGTCATACATTAATCAACATTTCTCAATTAAGGATAACGGAAGCCCACATAGGCAAATAACACAACAACCCAGTTGAGTTATACGTCAGAAGGTGCGTCACCTTTAAGATAATGATTATACTGAGATATAAAGAGACATTTATTCTGATACTCTTTATCAATAAAGTTGATTATATTGTTGTAGGATCAGCAAGTTTTGCTTTAAAGAGAGTTTTTCTAATATGCATGAAAATGATTATACAATATTGAATAATCAATAAAACATAATGAAAACATAGTTACATACAAGATTTAAATATTTTTGAAATGCTTGTTAAACATGAAACATTTATAT
This sequence comes from Hydroides elegans, assembly GCA_001703475.1. Lineage (NCBI taxonomy): Eukaryota > Metazoa > Annelida > Polychaeta > Sabellida > Serpulidae > Hydroides > Hydroides elegans. Next base: position 2,974 of record LQRL01109453.1, on the reverse strand, counting down.
ATCTATGAAAATGCTGGAAAAAAGTTACCATGCTTATATTATGATACTTTTAAAAAATGTATTATTGACACATAGTCACAATTGCAGCGAGCGGGCATATTGTAAAAAACGTCGGTTGTTTAAAAAGGGCTGATTTAATTTTACATAGACACCGAAAAGTCCAATATGTGGGTCGAATCATTCAGATTTGAGAGCCAAGGATGAAAGAATGGTGGAATTGTCCAAGGATTAAGGCCGAGTTGGAAGGGGCCGAGGTGGTGCAGAGCCGATTTAACCATAATCGTGCCAGGTTTCCCGCCAAGTGGCTATAGGTTTTGTATATTTATATAATATCGCGCGAAGGATAGCAAAAACAGCCCAGGACAACAAAAACATGGACGAAAAATAACATACCAAACACCAACCTTTCCCACCGCAAACCTTTAACCCCATCAGGTTAGTCAGTTGGTTCAAGGTTCGAAAAAAGCACCACAACATGTTTCATAAAAACAATATGTCAAAATTCCCTCCAACCACATGATAAAAGACATGTGTTAAACATCTTATGCAAAGTTTTGCAGTTGTTCTAATAAAATCATGTTTGTTTCGTTGAAAAAATCATTATTTTTTATTACTTATTATTGGGGTTGTGACAAAAGTGTTTGTCCTAATTCAACAAAAAGGATAGTTCAAATTCTCATCCGCCGAAATGAGTCATTTCTTCGTATTTCCAATGGTTTTTGACGTCAGTGACTGAATTCAATTGATATAGTTCATCAAAACCATAATTGGGCACTGTTTTAGCGCTGAACTATTTACAAATTCATAATATTTACTTAATATCATTTTTCTTATTGTTGAAAATAAGGAAATTCGAATCTGTATTTATTTTGAGAACTGTGATACTTTGTTTAGAAACACGCCCAATTACTGTGACTTTGCCGCTGCTAACTTATTTGATTTAATCTTAAATACAAATTGGAACGATCATGTGTTTTGTGCGTTTAATGAGTATTCTCAAATTTATATAAACCAAATACATAAATGTGTTGATATGATATGTATCTAATCTTATATATCTAATATCCTGTTTAACTAAAAGCTCTTAGTGATTCGTTTAGCTGTTAATAAAGGCAAACTAAACATTTATTTAAACATTTTGGTTGTGATTGTGATAATAAATGATTGCTATAATATTTTCGTAATATTTTCCTGTTGATTAGTAATTAGCAGGAATATATTCGGCGCTATATTTTCCGCGGAAACACTGAGGAATGAATTCATACATTTATTAATTATTGGACAGCTAAAGTGTATAATAGTTAATATAGCGTTTGGTGACGGTGCGACAAGTGACTCTTATATTTTTATTCTCAAGTAGGATTCGAAATTTAAATTAAACACATTTACTTAAAAAAATATTGGCAGAGGTTATCATATTGCAAAATAGCACAGGAATATAAGGTCACAATGTAACAGATTTTAAAAATGGTTTCACTAATATTTTATGTAGAGATCCTTGTAATTAATTTTCGTAGAGTACTGTAAAACGGAAAGCCTTTATAGCAGCTTGGATTGCATCTAATGAGGTAACTTATATTGTTATCATTATTGTTTATGTTGTTTTGTAGTGATCTGATAGATAAATGAATTTGATCACTGCAGCATACGAAGATAAATGCCCAGTCAAAATTTTTAAAAAATCATTTCAGGGGTTGATATGCATTATGCTCGATTGATCATTGAGCATTGATTACAATAACTGAACTGATTGAATGAAATTGATTGGGGAATCGGTACAACAATGGTTTTTTTTCAATTGACTTTTCATATTGGTCAAAATAGCTTGTAAATTTGTGCAGGCCGTACTTATTTGAATGGACAATAACACATACTCACTGATTTGTTTTTTTTTGTTATAAAAACGCCAAGGAGGCATTAAGACAATGTTGTTGCGGTTTTAACATAAGAGTTTTTTAGTAGGCCTAACGACTATGTATAATTTTACAATGACGTTTCTTTACAATCACTAATTTCACATAATCATTTAATAAAGACATTAAATATACTTTTGTATTATTAATCAATATTTTTATTGCCTATGCAATTAAATAGTAAATAATAGTTATAATACCAGTGGACATTTGAATCCCGCTTAATCTAATTAAAGCCCTTAGTGGTCACAATCGATTATTACCTAGGTCATTCATGCATGTGTTCACCTGTTTAGCCGGCTATAGTGCGCTCATATTTATTTGACCCTTTTGTTTTTTTCCCAAAATTTCTATTTCTATCCATCACCAAAGTGTGATTTGATTTCATTATCCACATTTTAAAAAGTGTCATTTTCTTATATATTTATCATGTAAATTGAATGATAAATGTAGGAGAAATTATTCAATGAATAAATTATATTAAAATAAATGGCACTTTTTGCGTAAATAACATTTGGTGTCGTGGTATTCATATACTAAAAAGTTGCCCAAGCCCACGTTGCTTAACAAATATTCAGAATTCAATGCGGTTATAATGTTAACAAAGAACGGCAGGCATTCTACACAAGTTTATTGAACATCATGTATGAGTGCCATCGAGGCATAAGTCACAACAGCATATATGTAAATCAATATGTGGTATATTATGGTGTGTAAAATATGCACTTATCAAATACACTTAATACATACTGGGGGTTGATCAATATCACTTAATAACATGCATACACTATGACATCCCCCTTTTCGTATAGAAATGAATTAATTGCAATAAAGAATAAATTCATGAATATCATTAATTTTAATCAAAATTTGCATGTAAATATTGAATGTTCTTTCGCAATAAATGAATGTTCATTCTCAATAATTGTCTCTAGTGTCTATCCACGCTATGACACACTGTTGGAATAAATTCACTGATAAATACTTTATATATCTTCAAACACTAATGTTCATTCACGGAAATATTATATCCAGTGTCAATTCACAAGGTCGTATCACAA
>LQRL01109449.1:23479-35912 GCA_001703475.1 Hydroides elegans | reverse complement strand
CCCCCATATATCTTCTATTTATAATTTTGCAAATGTAGCACTTTTTCCTTATCATAAATCAATATCCGAGCAAATAAAACGTTTTTTTTTTAAGGATCAAGAGCCAGATAAATTCTAGGCGAGCAGTGAAAAATAATGTCCTCTTGTTTGATATGGCTTTGTAATATTTGATAATTTTCTAAATCTGAGAGCGCAACCAAAATTGTGAAGTTTCAACCTCTATGATAAAGCTCAATATAGATTGTATTTGATATTCTGTTGCTCGAATATATATATTTTTTAAAGTATTTTATTACCTAAAATAACTTAATTAATTATAGAATATATAGTGTATAAGCAATAAAGCTGCGAAAACCAAAATATGGCGATTTATTTCAAGCGATATTAAGCTAATTCGGGCGCTCACGTTTTAACTGGTTGGGGAATAGCAGAGGCGTGCGGTTCGAATCTTTAATTCCCATTAGCGTTTTTACGTTTCGCGTTTATGTGTTAATTAATCGCTTATGCGGTTAGCGTTAATGTTTTTTCTCTATGCTTTACTGTGTTGCTCATTTATAGGTTTATCGTTTAGCACATGTGGTTTATGCGTTTTATCGTTTGTTACGTTTGCCATGAGAGGTTAGAAACGCGCGCAAATTTTATATATCGGTACCTTAACATACAATGTTCTGAAACAGCGAATCTATATAGAACTATATAGCTAGGAATGAATGGAAAATTTCTATTCCCAACTATGCGAATCGATAGCATTGCCATTAAGAAATAACACCCGCGAACAACTTTGTATCGTTTCTCTTTTTATGCGTGAATAATAGTTATTTATTTGCCAAATGCATATGCATTGTGTTGCTTAATACATTTGCCTTATTATACTCAGTCGAGTGTAAAGGCACGTAGGACAAACTTTTACGCTGATATATCAAAAAAATATATTGTGACTAATTCCCTCTCGTTTTGTCTGTTCGCATATATTTAACGTTCACGAGTCCACAAAACGACGACGAAACTACAAACTTACACACAAGCAATGTAACGATATAGTGAATTCATATATATATATATAGTAAGAGACGACGACTAGGCAAAAAAACCCTCACATACTTATGTACATTGTACACATAAATTGTAGGACCTAGTGCACCAAAATACATACTAATTATCGACAGGCAGACGTTTGAAAGGAGACAAATTACTTGCACTAGAATACGACTCACAGTCTGTTGTCGACTCCTCGCTTAAAAGTGAACCTGTCTCGCAAAGTTCAGACATATTCAATTGCAATATACATTGCAAATTTACAATGATAACATATACCGTCGGGTTTTTTTTTATCGAGTCGACTTTTCTCTCTCGTCGTAATGTTGTAGTGTTTCGTCGGGGCCAGAAACATCATTCTATGAAGAGCCTACAAAACATCAACAGTAGTACTTATGTATAGGCAGTACATTTGCGAAATCTATAATTAAGGATAGTATATATATATTGGATTGTAAGGGCCGTTTGCGCAATAAGGAATACATGTAGGTGGAACATCGAAATATGTGTGTAGTTTGTGGCCGCTATAGCCGAAGTGGATAAACAAAAATACCTGCAATTAATGCAGCATTAACCTGAGGGATAACACAAGGATATACACAAGTTCTTTGGGATTAATCTATATGTCTTTCGGTCACAGCCGGTTGGATAGTGTTTATACACATTACAAATATGTATGAAGGTGGCTAGCTAGGATATAGAGGCCATAGGTAGGTAATATTCACGAACTGTATTCTGTCCATAAACTATGACATCTGTCTGTATGTTGTGCAATTCACAAGGACCCCTACTTTCGCTTAATATTCTATGCAGTATATGTCGGTCTGCATAGCGATGCATAAAATCTATATGCTGTAAACTATACGCACTATAAGATCATATCTGATCAAAGATTTGGCTGATATAAGCATAATCATTATTTACATAAACCTACACTATATAGGCATCTCATTTTCAACATCGATCTAGTTTTAATCTGATAATATAGACGATATCAAAAGGGGTCTTCATATGAACCTCAAATGTAATTGACATGTACGTTTCACTGATAAAAAAACCATACTACAATGTGCAAGGTGAACTACACATATACCTTTATATATATTATAAATATACATATACATAAAATACAGTACAATAGTAGTGGTGTGTTAATGTTATGGCGCAGACAGACAGCGCTGATCTCACAATACGGTGAAATCGTGTCCTACTGGCCCTAATGAAACCTTTGTGTACACCAAACGGCCTTAGCGCTCCCTTTCTCTCTCACCACCACTCTCCCCCTGTCGGCGAGATATGGTTTAGCAACGTTGGAAACATATAATCTATCGAGACGGCGTTTTATATATGTACATTGAAGATTTTGAATGACTTCATGGTGTAAAGTGACGTCATGACGTTATTTTACGTCTTGGTGTATGAGCCCCCGTCTTCTGATGTACGATGCAGCAAAGCTCTTAGAAAATCTAAATGAAGCATTAAAATGATTCTTCTCATTCACATGCGTAAGATATCAATTGGCGTCATTTCATGGGGCGACGTCAATATTGCGCCACTTTAAGGTCCGGGCATCGCGACTTCATAGTTCTTGGGTCGATTGATGCCGCTTTGTGTTTATTACGAAATTGTGCCGTTTAGTTACAGGTTTAAGAAATCCAGTTACGTAATTTTCCATCATGACGTCAATTCTCACTGCAGTCGCATACAAATATCACAACATCAGAAACATACTTTTCAATCGCCATATTTTACAATCTTGTGTGTCGACATGTTTGCAGCGTATCAATAAAGAATATCCGCGAAAGTAGATGACACCGAAAATAGCGTTTATTCTACGTTGCACGACGTCGCGCGACGTCTCAACACCCCATGGGTGTCTCTCGCCACCCCTCTTTGCTAGTAGCGGCGACTAGACCTCTGTGCCAAGATTACATCATCGGCACTTCACTGACCGCTATTATATGGAATATATTTATAGGCATTTCAACGGGTTCCATGCATTAAAATACCAATAATAAAGTAGATTTTTGTTTTGAGAAAATCCACTCTAAGCACCATTTAAATTGTTTATGATATTGCGAATTCTATTCGGTGATTCGGAGAAATTATGCTTATAATCTATGTAAATGTCCGAAGTTCGATGTGACACGGAAAAGTAGTCATTTGATGGATTTCAAATGTCCATGCAAATGGTACTTTATTGAGTTGATACATTTTAACATGGAACCCTTCCTTTCTAAAGGGATCGAAACCGAGGGAGAGGGGCTGGTTAACTAAACGATAAATGATAGAATCGGATGAGAGGAGGGCAAAATTGAACGATCGCTCCCTGTTCGATTTCTGTTTTTAGGTCGTTTGTCCGGAGCGACATAGAATCTAGATATATCGGTCTGTTGAATGTTAGAAGTTGCGATTAATGTTTGGTCTGTTGCATGAAGTTGTCCGGATATAGCTTAGTTTCCACAATATTCAATAACAGATGCAGTTGATGACTGATTTTATAATACTTGTTTTGCACATTTTATGTGCCATTTAACGACATCTTGGCGATCAATACAACTTTTGGCAAATTGATAAGAGCACATCCTATTCAAATAGATTCTATATATATAGAGTCCAAATATAATTAGCTATCGACTTATAAAGCTAAATCCGATACAAAGGGAAATTTGCAATGATTAACTTTCCTTTTATCATTGGTAGCAAATCAATTCTAAATTAAGTTTTACATGTATGCGACGAAAAGTTATAAATAAATTGTTAATTGCATTGCATTATTTCAGCTCCGTCAGCTTAAATTTTGTAAAATATACATTAAGCATTCTAAAAATCTTGGAAAGCTTTCAATACTGCCGGTAGGACCTGGCCACACTCGGTTCGCACGGTTCGCATATATTGGACGTGCACGACCGCGAACTCAAAACACGCTCAACAAGCAAGTAACGTGCTGTGAAGAAAGTGACGTTTGGAAACGCTTCAGGGAATTTCAGAGCTGAGCTCATTTTCCGTCGTGCCTTCATGATTCAGCAACAAACCCTTTAGATACACATACACTCATACACCTAAGCTATTAAATGTTAATCACTGCGAAATTCAAATATATTATATGCCTCCTCAATATTGATAGAGTACATATATATGAATGATGTATAGGAGATTTCTTCTAATTTCGCAGCGATTCGCCAAACCTATCGTTGGTGCCTGACCGCACCATTTTGCTGCAACAATTCAAAGACTTAAGCTCACATGCCAGCCAGAAACGAGGGATAAAGAGAGACCTACCTAAACAGTTGCATAGTAATTTTCTTGTCAGTGAAACCGCATCGAGGGCCCAGTTCAATCTCTTTTTTTTTCTGTTCTTCACAGGAAGGATATCGTGCATTATGTGTCCAGGGTCTCAGGGACTTATTTTGAGTTTTCAGTCTTTTAAAAATAAAACACACAATGTGCTATAATGCAAACAGCAGGACAGTCCCAAATATAGAGTACGGTTTAGCATGAAAATGGATAGTTCGAATCTTTCTGGTGTTTCTTCCATTGCAATGTCTTTGATACGTTTGTAGTAACGTTTGCCTATCGACGTATTCCGCGAGTTTGCATTGACAACGTAACGCTGTAAAAACGTCGCGACTGTTTTTGAATAAGCATTGAAATAGAAATGACGCTACAGCTAGCAATATTAAATGACCAATACTAAATTTGTATATAGAATCTATGTGGTTATTACTTTGGAAGAACATTTTTTGCAACTTAAACCTCAACGTAATTTACTAAGTGTGGTTGCTATGGCTTAACCTTGTAATTTAACACAGTGTGATATTCCTTTTCTAATCTATATATCACGGCCACACTTTTGAACAATGCCCTTGTGCCTTTAAAAATAGACCACCCTTTGCTTAAAGCGATGACAGTAGCTACTCAAAAAGGATGTAAGCATATATTTAGATCATAGATTCTATACCCGCAACATGTCCTTTCTCTAACGACGTCGTCCTCTTTTGCTGCTAAAGGTGTTTTTGTACTGCTTAGTACATGCACCTGTGGTCCCCGGTATGTGGTGGAGTCACTTGGGAATACGTCACGCGACGACGTCAAAAGGACGTTGTTTTTGGTCGTGGATGAAAGTTTTTAATTGACAACTTTGTCCCAACCAACGTCGCAACATACTCAGACGTAAGAGAGATTAACGCGACGTCGCGACGTACTTTTCCGTATAGCACCTTTTGATAATGCCCTTTGTGACATCGCTTCTTTATTTGACGTTGTCGGACGTTCAAGAAACATATTGACGTAAACCCTAATTTATGCCCCAATGACGTCCATTTGATGTTACGTCCTCAAGTGACGTTATAATGACGTCCTAGTAACGTTTATAGGGACGTCCCTCTACCAGGTAGGGGAAGAGATGGCCTGCAAACACACAATGTGGTTTTGCGTTCTCTCCTCCTCCTCGCTCGTCGACCGACGAATGGAATGGAAGGGGGTGCCTGGGAATAAACAAGGCCACTACACCGCCACACGATTCATTCAGACACTGACGCAACTAAAAATTGGTCCGTTCAACACACTATATAGCATCACCACACAGGTAATGGAAGGGGGGCCTGAATAAAAGCAGGCTAACTTGGTGGCTAACAGATCTCACTAATAGCACACATATATGGGTTGTCTGCTGTGCTTCTACAAATATATGCTGCAAACCCGATGGTTTTTGTATTTGAAATATTTGCATAGTCTAGGGTCCAAATGTAGGCTGTCTGAGTGCCCTCATCTAACTAAATAGGTAAAGTGTATACCTGGGAAGTTGCAGAAGAATGTATCCCTTTGGGTAGCATGGAAAATCGAAACAACATATAATGATTTAGCGATAATGATTTGACACTGTTTTCTTTCATTTTCGCAGCGTTCGGAGAGGGGTCTATACGCACCATAATGAGTTTTTGGACTATTCATGTCAGGCAAAAAAGGTAGTCTAATGATGTCACTTTGCAAAGCAGGAACATGACCTATTATTACAATCCCGGACCCATTGTTAAAATTCAATTCAATATCCATGCTGAGGGTCAATGTCGGTCTTTTGTAATATAAAACAGTACTCTGATGTGGGACATAGTTGTTAGCAGGGCGTCTAAGTATAGTAACCCGGAACTCAAAGCTCAACTTTCAAGAGAACCAACACCCCCCCCCTTCACCCTCAAGAACACAGCAACCAACCTCCCCCAACCTTCAGCGCCCCCTCCAGACCATTTGTAATTGGAAACGTCGTTAATAAAAATCTTAATTACTTTTTAATCAGACAGACTTAAATTGCTGTTTTTAAGAGCCTTTTTTTAAGAAATGAAAAAAAAAAATCCGCCGACATTAATTAGCATATGGCATACTTTTAAATCCAGGTGAAACATAAAAGTAACAATGCGTTTCTTAACCACCACAAATTGCATAGATGAACTGCTAATTTCAAAGTGTAACACAACATATGAAAAGTACAGTTTTAGTGCGTTCGTGTATATGCTTACGTTCCTTGTAATTTTCGCATCTTGAAATAGTTTTCTTTATATTCAGTTGTGCAGAAAATAGTTTATAGTACACTCAAGTTATGTGTATTCATATGGCCTCTTAACAGTTAACAGGGTTGAAATTTTATAAATGTAAAGTAGGTCTAAGTACAATTGCGTATGTGGGTTACGATATGGATGGTGAAGTCTGTTTAAAAGGTTCTTATAAAAATATAACTTTTATATTAATTTTTTTAAAAGGAAAAACTGACTTCATCTATCTGTGAGTAAACATTGTGCATCCTGCATAAATTTGTTGCACGACCTAGGGGGTGGTTTCATTTTTCATATGATTTCGCAGCGATCGCAGAAATGCGTGACCGCACCCTAAAGGCGCATGTGTTTTGAGCTTTTTTCGGAGCGGGTGAACGCGACCTATCGCGTCAGTTTAAGACTAAAATGTTGGAAGACTACTAAATATTTGAGACTTCCCTTTGAGGTTTTCTGTCCCGAACGGCAAATCCCGTCTCCGCCGAAAAAGCGAGTCGATCCCTGGAGGATACAGACATCTTTTTGTCCTAACGATTATATGAATCATTAAGTTGTTTTGAAACGAACATCTGCTGAATCCAAACTGTCACATGTTGTTGATAGAAGTGGTTTCTAATCATATAAAAAGACAAATAAACATCATTTGTAAAGTGTAAAGTAACCTTCTAAAGGGGTTGGAGCAAAATCTGTTTGATTGCAAGAAAAAGAATGAGTACATTGTGCTCTTCAAAATTGTGCAAGTTTCGATAAACAGAAAATGTTTAAGGTGCAATGTAACCTCTATTTCTTCCTATCAAATGCCGAATTGAAACATGGTGATTGTTTCAAAATCAATAAATTCTTTGTTAAAATCAAATATACATGAATGTTAATTATTCGAAGATATTCAGATTAAAAGAGCATCATAGAGATAACTACATAAAACATACTCATGCATAGAAACCCCTTCAGGGTTGTGTAATAAGCGAGTATATAAGTCGTCAAGGTTGTTCCTGTACCGATGAGGAGAGGGGGACGCCTCTCGGCCGCACCTGGGCATTTTTCAAGGCCATAGCTTTGTGGGAAACCCTTCCATTTTGCCCAGGGTCCTCTCCACTCCGTCACATCATACCGTCGTCTCTCTTAAGATACACCAACCAAGTCTTCTAACTGTAGCAAAGGGCCCCTCTGGCTATATGCTCCGTACTTGCTCCTTGTTCAAAAATAAGGAGGGACGCTACACTCTCCCCTTTTTAAAACTCGCTCTCTCGCTCCCTCTGTCACCGCCCTTTTCTTCTTGGTCCCGAGTGTCATCCGGTTTTTAAGTTTTACCTATACTCAGTGGTAAATATAAAGGGGTCGGGCTATCCCTTATATGGAACAAAAAATGGTTCCGAGTTGTGTTGTTTTGGTTGGTTTTCAAATCCGCGATGCTTCAGAAGGATATGTAATATAAATGTTGCATTCAATTATTTGCACAAAAAAAAAATATATTTGTTTTTGTAAAATAATGAAAGTGATTAAAAATATTTTGCTCTTTTCGTCTGGAAAAAGCAACAGCAAAAAATATCAAAATTAAAAACGTGCTAATAGAACTACATTTGTTGCAAACCATAAAAAGCGCACGAACTTAGATATATCGTCCAGTTTTGTTTGCTTCATTTATTAGTTCTTAGCGTACGCATTAGCACTCCATTCTATGCATACTTACGTTCCGAAGGATCATTGTAGGACCCATTATTACGAGACAGACACGAGTTCTGTCTGAGTAGGTTCATTTCAACGGGGCCGGGGGACACATACACTTGTATTTCATTAAAAGGGAACACTTAGGGAGCAATGATAGTTGCTTATATATTGTTATTTGTATTTTTAAAAAGAGATCGTAGTTAATTGTTTTAAATAAATAGGGATATTATGTAATGTTTTTTTTACATAAAAAACATGCAAATATTTTTTTTAATTTTCTAATATTTTGTTAATATATACTTGTTTTCTTTTTTAGATTATGGCAGTTCTTAAAGAGGGAGTGGATATGAATTTCGGATAAAACTCTTTACTTTTTTTATTATATTCCACGTGACTTGGATTACACGAGACACCACACTGCTATATGAAAAGGAGTAACCTATATCTGCCCATTGCGGAACAAAAATATTTCTGGATACAGTAAATATCTTATTGCACTCAGCGCAAATCCACGTGTATTCCACCCATTTACCTTGGAATATACGGTGTTAGTTCCATTCACTTCTGGGATACACGGCATCGAACAGCGGCTGGACGTAACACTTTTATGACATACAAGTGCAATACCCCATTTATTGCATTCCGTTTCACGTTTGGAATATACAGCATAGAACGGCGACCGGAAGCACGTGGTGCGCTGAATGCAATGCTACATGATCGGGCGGGCGCAGGCGGATGAGTGCAAATGGGCTTGGGCAGCGCCACGGTGCTATGACTGGCAGTAGCACACCTACATCCGGTGCAGCAACAGAAAGCGGAAGCAGCAGCGTACTATGGGGTCCGTATCGCGACGTCGTCACAACGGCGCGCGGCGGTCCGAGACCAAGCGCCAGCGAAACGCGCGGCGCTGTCGGCGGTGCGCCCAGATCCCCGACCGAGCGACCTCTTCCGGTTCCGCATCCGTCGGCGACGCATGATCGCGGTGATCGCTCGACAGGTCCGATGGTGTTTCCCGGTGGTAGCGGCCCTCCACCGACGGTACCACCGCAAGCGTCGTTCTTCCGATCGCCGCCCGCGCCGCCACCGCCGCCTCCATCGCAAACCGGAAGTCCCATAACGGGGACCGGAAGTGAGCAATATCCGGCAGTTTACACAACCGCGGCTACCTCTCCTTTATTCTCACCCTCGCCGGTATATCCACCGCTATCGTCGGCCTATTTCTCATCGTTCCAATATCCCGGTGGTGGCCCCTCCGCGGCGGGAAGTAGTAGTGCGTTAAGCGGACTCACGGGACCGTATGTCGAGTCCTATGCTGAATTGTTAGTGCATATGCAACGGAGTGGTGGAGCGGCCGGGGTTCCACCGCGGCTAGGAGCGGGCATGGGCAGCCATTTGCATTTAACCCCTCATCAACAACACGCACTGAGCGGTCTCCGAGGGGCCGACACACCTGCAGGCCATAGACATTCCTCCACAGCTAGTCAACAACCACCTTTAGTGCATATGGCAGGCCATTCCCATCAGCAGCAAGGAGGGCCGCCGCCTAGCAAATTATCTGCTGAAGAACTACAAAGAATTCGCTTAGGTTTAGATCCAACCGCTCACTATCAGCTCTCATCACTTGCTCAGTCTTCGCTACATCGGACGCCACACAAGGCGCCGCCAGTGGCGCCTCATTTACCGCCACCTCATGGGGCGCCAGGGGCGTCTCATATCTCCTCGCATACCTCATTTCCAACGCGCGTGATATCGTCTACTGAAAGCGCTAGCGGCGATCGTCGCTATCGCTCGTCGCCGCATTTAGGACCACCACCGCAGCCGCCATCAAGAGTGCCTTCGTCTTCACTGGATATTTCCGCCGCCGCGAAATATTCAGCGGATTTACAAGCGATGGAGCGGTTGCAACATCGTGAAGAAAGGCTGTTACCAAAGAAAGCACGTACAGGCAGCAGTCCGACCGCGGGCGGTGTAGGTGGCGCTGATATCGCTTCAACTTCCGGTTTAGGCGCAAGTGGGTGGGGTGGCCCCGTCGCGTGCCCACTGCGTGGTGCAGCACCAAGTACATTAAGACATCATCATTCTGTGACATCATCAGTATCATCATCATTATCAACAACAACCATTTCTACCTCGCCGCCACTCGCTGGTCGCGATCGCCGCTCGCTCGCAGCAGCGACTAGCGATCCATCGCAGCAATCGCAGCTCGCGCAACCGCACTACCCGCCTCATTTTATGCGCGGTTCCATTATACAGCTCGCCAATGGCGCGCTCAAACGCGTGGAGCAGCTGCGAACGGAGGATTTCGTGAATAGCGCAGATATCAGTCCAGATCTCAAAATAGACTCCAGTCACGTGGTGTTTATCGAGGAGAACGTCGAACGCGGCACGGCGGTGCTCGGGTTCGCGGTCGGGGAACAAAAGCTGAAGGTGAGTGTACGTGTTTATAAGCATATTTTGAAGCGTATTTTTATAAGCAAATGTTTATAATCATATTTTGTTAGCTCGTTTGATAAACATTGCTTATAAACGAAATGGTGCGGTACTTGTACTTGTGGAACTTATCTGTGATCACTGCCAAATTTCAAAGAAAATAGTACAAATCAAATTTAGATGGGTTTAGTAACATTTCATTGAATTTCGCAGCGAAAATTCCGCTTGTGCCTGTGTGCACTTAGTTAGAGCTCAAGCAGACATTTTGATTTTGTCGAAGGATCGATGTTAAATCTGATTGAGTATAATAGTTTTAAGACTTTAAAAGATTAATACACGTGTTAAAAAGTGAAACTGAAACTCTGACGTGATAAACCTTCATTGATCTCTGACCATTTCAGTACTGCTCCTAAAGCTTGGAAAATAATCGCATTGTCCTTAAAATCCACCTTCTTAATCGGTCCGATCGCTGACAAATTTAGCGTACTTATTAAATGTATTTCGCAATAGTTAGGCATTCCAGAAACTTTTTTTTTACATTATTATACTTTCCTAATTCTTTATGCGATTTGTGAATGGTTTGGTCTTAACCATTCTTATCCCTTTGAGTACCTTTCCTGGGCAATTACTCATTCAAACATAAACATGTTAACTTGTTACTACAATATATGAAATAGTAATTAAGAACGCTTACTTAGGCATTCGTGGAAATGTCAAGCATTTAATAGCATGCACCCTATGGCACGAAATAGTTATATATCGGAAAATTACGGCATAGCCACATTGGAGGATTTATTTTCAACGAACGCCCAGTTTTTGTACATTTCTAAAAAGTTTAGTAGCAAGAATAGAGTCTTCAACATTTTAAGGTGAAAGCGTCTATACTCTGGTTCAACATCAATAAAATTCAAAAATCCTCTAGTATGGCCAGGTAGAATGTTTAAGGATCTGACCACACGGGATGTTTTTTTGTGCTTTTTCTCTAAAAAAAATCAGTATTTTCAAACGTTTTCCCTTGCAAATTCAAAAGCGCTCATTTCGGATTAAAGCCTTAATCATGTTTAATTATATAACATGTTACCAGGTTCACGTATTAAGTTGTATATTTAGCGTTTTATTATAATACAAAAACCTATTTCCGTTTTTACACCATTTATTAATAGTTTGCATGTTGTTTAAATAAACATAGCTAAACAAAGCCAATTGCATAAATTGTATGCATCATCCACCCTCTGATTCTAGTTTATATAACAACTCACAGCTCCTTTACCCGTAAGCGCAAAATTATAAGAATAAAAGACAAATTCTTTGCAACCGCAATATGTTTGCAAATCCAGGGTAATTTAACTGAAACAAAAAGCTGCGTCGTTTGAATTACCCTAGCTGTAGATTTTCATGCACAAAATGGTTTTTATATACGTGTAGATTTTGTCTTGGGATATTGACAAGATGATTTGTTATATTTTTCAAATCAAAGGCATTTTGTACGGATCAGGGATCCTACGGAATTTTGCAACTTTCAGTGCAGAAATATACTTTATATTGTTGTAACATACTAATAAATGCACAACGGTCTTCAAATTAGCATAAAAGGCCAGAAGTAATGCATGTTTACCATAAATAAATGGGCCTTAATTTTAACAGGCTGCACCTGGCGAGGGGTGAATCATATTCATGAACATATCGGCGAAAAAGCCCCTACATTTTTGCGAAAGCCCCCCAACCCTCCCAACCCCCCCCACCCTCCAACATGC
>LQRL01109417.1:1026-27422 GCA_001703475.1 Hydroides elegans | reverse complement strand
TCATTGTTATAAACTGACAGTTTTTATTTACTCTATGACTATGTGCAAAGTAAACAACACACTTGAATGTCGTGAATCAGGAACACATTGTACAAACACTCCGTATGTTTCTTTACTGGGATGTACATCAATAACAAACCAAATGTAAACAGGGTGCGCGGTGGACCTTACCATCTACCGGACAGGTTGATGGATGAGAGCAAAGAAACAGCTTTTGTGATGGGAACTGGTTTTATCGTTCAAGAAAATATAAACATATCAACAAATAAATAAAGAAAATGGCAGAAGTGGCTTTATTTTTGATGAACGATAACGAAAAAGAAAGACCAATATGAAGATTTATTTCAAAAAGAGAAATTTAAACTAAAATCCTCTTTCCGATCATTGATTTAATGTACACTCATTTCCCTTAATTTGTCTAGAAATGACATATGTAAAAATATATGATATCACTATGGGACAGCTCAAGCCTTTTTTCATTTATTTTTTGCTAATATCATACTATCAAGAAAGATTATCTGTTTTGTCTGGGATTAATAAAGTAGGATCGGAAACCCATCTAAAATTATTTGTTTCGAATGCTTTTCTTCCGTACTTGTTCCGTTGATTGCTAATAAATCGCAATCAACAAAATGGCGGCGATGAACTAAAAATAGAACCGGAAACATGTGAACCATCATAAAGAAACAACCAATCACTGATGGATCCATCAAAAATGTTAAAAACATCAGTAAAGAAACACATGGACTGATCAAAACATCAAAACACATCAGTGGCCACAGTCACACTGATACTAGTATCGAGTTTTGCTCGTAATCGCATACATGTAACTTTTAAATTACATTTAATTTTGAAACGAACAAGCTCCTTAAGCTTGTCCCTCGGTTAAATTTACAACAGTTTTTCACGTTATAATATTTGATTGAGAACTATCTGTCATGTATGTTATAATACATAAACTTTCGTGTGACAATCGCTCAAGAAAATGCAACATTTAAGAAAGTTTACAAGATACAGTCCTTTCGATGACTACTTTACTTCCGTGTTTTTAACTGGGACCCGTTGTGTATGTTCCGAAAGTTGTGTTGGGAACCAGGCCAGAAATGAAGTTATTTAAATCGTAACCTTTATTACTACCACACCGAAATATGAAAAAAAAAAATGTAATGCATGTTCCGACTGGGATGAGTATACACAATAAAGATTGTTTCAGGTATATTATTTCGGTTAGTTATGACACTCAGGCAATTGTCATTTTAAGCACATTTATACAAAGCATAAAATATCCTTGTTGAAAAACCAAAATCCGAAATATCCAGAACAAGATAGATATAACCGTAGAGCATACGAATCATGCTTGCATAATAAGTTTCCAGTTGAAAAAATAAACTAAAATTGTTTTTCCGTGTTTGTTACACGGGCACTTTTGGCTCAAATAGTACATTGTAACATATTTTTTTCTTTTAAAAAAATCTGGAAATTGCACCCCATGACATATTTTTCCAAAAGTTTTCAATTCACATTAAAACAACTTTGCAATTACGCTCAACATCAACATAATTGCTTTTAAAGGTATTTTATTGCAAAAGGATGTTCACTTTTTCAAAACCAGCTGGGTTGCTTTTCATCTTCTAGCCAGCTTGAATTAGGTGTGGAATAACTTTTTTTGGGAACAGCTCGTGAGGTGCTCTTCAAGCTATTACAGCCCCTCTTTACTAGATGACTAATTAAACTGTTTGCGGCATGTTTAGCCCCACTGTAAGCCCCAACCGTTCTCTATAACTATAATAGCTAAGTAGACAAGCACAGGACCCATATTCTCAATTTAACATTAACGTTTGATTACACTATTATTCTTTTGTATAGCATTGTATTATAAAGAGGGTGTTTAGGTTAAGGACTGAATTCAATATAAGGCTGCATTCGGCGTTGGCAGATATTTCAATCGAAAAGACACGTTTTGAACTCAATAACTTTTTGTAAACATCACAGTTTAGAAAAAAACTGTGCTACCTGCTTTTTTAATCGACCGAAAATATAATTTTTATCCATAAATAAAAAGAAATAAGAGTTATATGTTAACATTCGGATGAGCGAATAATATATATGCTTAACATATTCTTATGTTTAACAATATATAATCATATAACATATATCATTTTTATTTCTAAGAATTAGTTCTGAGAATCCATGTACCGCAATGCACCAATACCTATGAGGTTTTCTACAATGAACAGTAAAATTCTAACAACAATTTATAGTTTAAACAAACTTATTATATTATTTAATCTTCAGTAAATATACATAGATGCTCTTTAATTACTTTTATTTCAATCGACGTTAATAAGCAAATCAATAGAAGGGCATAGATTTTGTATATGGATAGCATTTTTATATTTTTAAAGGTTTTGAAAAGCGGGGTTGTCAAATATGTTCAGGAAGTTATATTATTCGATGTAAGAAAAACAATGAAAATGCATTAAACTTTAAAAAGTAGATTATATTCAATATATGTTAATCGTAGCACTGTAAACACTTATGATCTTGTCAGTCCAAACTTAGATGGACTACACTCGACATACTCTCATTCTAAAATAACACACTTTTTTACCACTGAAATATCCCTTTTACAAAATTGTTCTTTTTTTGGATCTTATGTTATTTTCTTCTAAATGTTTATATTTTATCTCAGAATCGCCAACTCTATACGCCTCCAAAATTGTTTAACACTTCGACAGCTATCGTCAAAATTAACATCATCAATGTCCTCTTCAAAGAACTTTGATTCTGGCCACGTGATATTCATATGACAACTTTTGATTCCAACTTGAAATGCGAAATGATTATTTTCCAATTTATCACTACCTTCTCCGCGTTCAAGACTCTGGAATAGACGCCAATCTTTTGCTCGCATGTTATCCCGGAATACAACAATGGTTTTTGAGACATGCTTCTGAAGAATGCCTCGTATAAAGTTGATATACGCATTGTGGGGCCTTATAGCTTGGTGATGGCATCGGCTAGTACCACTATCTACGCCGTTGCTGTAATTGGGATGCAATAATTCAGCTTGTTCGCCATGTGCATCATACAAAGCTTGGTATTCTACTTCTTCCATGTCTGTGAGAGTAAACATAACATATAAATGTAATAAAAATAACTACAAAATAGATAAATGGTCGAGTGAATCGAATAGTTAAGTAAGAGTTTATTATTATTAAAATTAAATTCTATGATCTGATGAGTTTGTGTTATAATCTTGCGAAGAAAAGTTGCACCCAAGCTGTGTTAAAAGAAAAGAAATTTAAAAACAATCGTATTACCCTGTTTACGGCTTATTTATAAACTCAATTTAGTTCAATTAATATCTTAATGTAGTGCTACGCCACAAGCTTGCTTTACGACCCCCGTCATTCAAAATCTCAGCCGATTCTTGCAATAAGAGACTCAGCGAAAAATTTAGTATGCAATATTTGAATCGATAGTATTACTATGCCCTGTTACTTATACGTATTTATGTCCCAGAAAGAGAAGCAGAATACATATTTATTGAATAGAACATTTCAAGAGCACTGTCACATACCTCCACGATCACTTCTGGGATTATGGGAATTACCACAAAGGATGTTTCTGGAAAGTATAATGACAACACGTCGTGTCATGGAAGCTTCGTCTTTCAGCTCAAGATCTGGGGCTTGAAAATAATAAATAGCGTGTTGAAAATAAGAATTCTATTTGATTTAATAAAAAGATTTTTTTGTTTAAATATGTTTCTAAAATAATAAATCTATAATATATATGCAACTTTACACAAGTGTTTTGTCATTTTTAAATAGTATCTGATCGTGCTATATATATACTAATTTCTTAACATCACTATTCCCTTGAATAAGTATCTTTGACAAAGTACAATATACGAAAATATACATAATCATATTTACTAGTCACTAATTTACTCACATCTGCCAAGATGCATATCATATTCCGAGAAAACCGAACCAAAAGTGTGCAGTTGCTCTAACATATAATCTGCAAACCTCTTGTCAGCATCGTTGTCCAGTGACGCATTGAAAGCATGGGGATGGAGGAAGACTATATCATGCCTGACTATTAAACAAATTGCAATTATTTCAAAAATGTATATTAGCTAATATTATTGGGACGTAGGTCAAATATGGAAATAGCGTAAACACGTTAAATTAAAAGTCTGTTCAATTATTTGTTCAGAAGACAAATTAGGTTAGCATTTTAAACGGATATTAAACGAGAAGAACATATCAATATCAGATAGTATTACGATATCTCAATATGTTACATGTACCACTCTCTGTCAATATTTTACCTGGTTTTCCTATTATATCTAGATTCAAAATTTGAGAATCCCCTGTCCAATCATTTACATACAGCCTCGCATACTGTACAACGACTGGTTCAGATAAATCATGGACGATTTCCTGTTTTTGGTGCGGATTGTATTGAAACTCCTGGTCAACCTGGATTTGTTTGTCAATGAAGTTTCCATGGCAATCACGAAAGAGTGTATATCTTGTTACAGAGCTGCCTTTTCCGATTACAATTCCTGCGATCTTAAATGTAAAAACAGCTGTTATTTATAGGGGGTGTTATTTTTGTAATCAATCATAGATTTGTGGTTATGAAATGTTTTAATGATTCATACAATATCAATTTTATTGTCGGTTATATTAAGTATATCACAATTACATACAGAAGTATGGATATGATAGTAAAAGATAATCATATATTATGATTACAATGTCTCATGTAACGATTTTATCATAACTTTGCGATTTCAGTTGATGCTAGTAATGAAGTAATAAACCACACAGTTATTGAATAGATATATATTTATTCAATATTTATATGTACTATATGAAAGATATACATATTGATCAATATCTTATTTGTTTTACTTAATAACTTCATTAATAACTTCATCTTTATTCGGGATTCCTCATTACTTGGTGAATATCACTCGAAGTATCTACACGGTGAATGTGAAATATCTAAGATGATAAATATGATAAACAATAACCTTCATTTTCTTCTCAAAATCGATTTGTATCCATGGTGAATTGCAGGTCCAGCCAGTCCATTCACCATTTGCTTTGATTATCCCACTGGATACAGTGATCACTATCTCTTTATGACTGTCCGCAAATCTTACGGTCCAAATGTGCCCATGTAAATCAACTTTATTTTTGACCCAATGTCCTCCGTTGAGAAACCTTCTTGTTTCTTCGATTTCTGTTCATTTCAAGCATAGGTTCTTTTGTTCAGTTTGTTTTCATAAAATTGGTGTATGAATTAACATTAGTTTAGCATGTTTATGTTGATTGTATATATATTCAATGTTTGAACCATGATCAGGGACCACAAAATGGTAAAATATAGATATTATCACTTAAAAGCAATAATACGTATACAGATATAAAGATTATTTTCTCATCAAAAAACTTTTTTGTTCTTTTTCGATCCGCTAAATTATCAACACCTTCGATCAGTACATATTACCCTGGCATATTTTAATTGCATAAATTTAGCCCTACCATCATTAATGGGAGATCTTCTGCTTTTCCAGCGATGATATTGCATCCTTAGAGACAGGTGATTACGCCACAATAACAAAACAATCAACGTTACTATGATAACAATCGCAGTCAGCGTTATTATTGTGACATATGTATTTTTCTGCCATTGTGCAATCGGGCGTGGTTCTTTAGTTGGATGAATGAAAACATTGATTTTAATTTCTTTTATAAACATTATTTGTTTTATAAACATTTTTGTCTGAATTCGATTTTTTCCATTTCTTTAATATTGTGATCTTCGATCATATCATTTATTCAAATTAGAATAAATAAAAGACAGGGTGACAGCCACATTTTCATTACAGAAAACTGGCTTATGTATATCATTTCTTAAACACTCTAGAGTACTTTTCATAGTATCTTTAGACATATGATAATTGTATATACTATCACCTACTATATTCTATATGGAATTGGCGTATTGGTTGTTCAATGAATCCATTGAAGGCTTGGCATTGATAAAATCCATAATCTGATTTTGTAATCGATTCAATTACCATAACTGATTCCAATGCATTTCCCGAAATCCTGAAATTTGACAATGATTAATCGAAGATTGAATCATAAATTTTGATTTGTATATCATATGAACCGATTTAATTTTAGGATAATCATGCAATATTGAGAACGTTGTTTATAAAGTTCAGTGTTAGGCAATTTTTCTCATACAACGATGACGTCTAGTTTACAAATGACGTCTAGTAACCTTAAAACGCGTGACGCTCTTTTATCTAACACATACCTTGTAGTTTCCTCATAATGAACCCTTCCCTTTAAGGGCTCAATTAATTCAAATGGATCCACGCGCATCCAAATAATTCCACCACTTCTCCCTTCATTGACGTCGCCGAAAAACACAACGCACGTCATGTTGACGTCAGACCCAGTGTGAGCCCTAATGGTTTGGTTTGCATTCAATGGCTCAATGAATATCGGGGCGCCGTTTAATGTATTGCAATCTAAAGAGTACATTTGATAATTTTGTACTTGAAAAAGGTTAACAAAATAGTGCGGCACATATTTAAAAAAAACATGTAATAGGTCAAATGGCATTATGTATTTTACATGCCAGTGATATTTATAAAACGCTGTAATTCAACAAATAAAAATCATAACTAAATTGTATATTTGATTAAAATGCACTTTCTAAGCAACATACTATAACCACGTATACTTGCTGTCACATATATAATCGATATAATTTGGTGCTTACCATACAGCCGAATCTCAATCTCTTGTTGAATCACGTGGTCATTTAGCCCTGTCACGACGCATTTGTATTCATACGCGGCGTCCTTGCTGCTCACTCGCTTAAAGATCAACGTCTGGTTTTCAAAACCAACAGATTTTGTGTCAATGTACCTGTGAAGTTAAGAGAAGCCAAGCATGATAAAAATGTAAGTAAATTAAGCGACTCTCCATAAGACAATATTCGTATTAAATTGCATGTCAATATTTAGCGACGTTAAGATTGTTTATACATTAATCTTGTGACTTTAGTATATCTCTGGGATGCATAATACATATTGACTTGTGATCTTTTCCAATGGCATTTAAATTACATTTTTATAATATTACAAGATAACCATCTTGTAATATTATAAGGAAACACTTGTTGCTCCGACGTGGAAATTAAACCAAATATCTACAATAATTAACTTCACATTTTAACATAAAATACAACCTATTTTGTGTAACATGGACTGGCTTCCATTCTTTGCTGCTATTGGATCTCTGCCACCACGTGATTATGCCGTATGCCTGCGCACAACAAAGTAGTTCGTGGTATCGATCTTTGCATTCCACCGTGAGACTTGCCGGACTGTCTCCTGACCATTGTAATCCTGCAAATAGCACATCACTGTAAGATTAAAACTAAAGGGATGGACTGCGATAAAGATAGTGAAAACAAAATGTATGTTGTTGAAGAACTAAAAAAGCGAGAGAGAGAGAGAGAGAGAGAGAGAGAGAGAGAGCGAGGGAGACATATGTAGAAATAGAGAGAGAGAGAGAAAGCACAAGAGAGAAAACAAACAAAGATGATCTACATAATCAATGACAAAACGGTTTATTTTAACTTTAAAGTTAAATTCAAATCGACTCAGAACAAATGTAATTTATATGTTGTTGAAGAGCTATGATGATATATAAAATTGCTAATAAAAATAGAGCACACCTGTAATGGAATCGTTCTGTGCAGGACAATGATATATCCGAGCAGAAGCCGATACTACAAGTAGCATTGAAGATATCAAGGCGCACATAGAATAATGATTTGACAATTTTGTTATCCAATTTATGAACATATAAATATCCATTGCAAACATCGTCAGTGAACTTTCAAATCATATCACAATGAATTTATGATAGTTTGAAAACCTACCATTATATTGTTTTATTATATTATATTGTGTTTTCTGTTTTAGCTTTGAAAGTATGTTTTAATGTCTTTTAAAGGAAATCACCATATTCCGGTGAGTTATCCCTGGACTCTCCAAAAATTGCCATGTAAGTAGTTAAATATATTTAATGATTCTCACATAAATCTAAAACACTATTGTGTGTCGTAATTCAATTCTTAATGCGATAAAGATTCGATTAGTATTTCTAAAATATAAACACATTATCTATAAACGTCGTTTTTTTCATTATGCAGATAGACGGAAATACCCGTGTTTATTGATATAAGTCACACATGAACCCATTTAATACAATACCTTCTTACGACACACACACGCTTAAGGGGTTTTATGTGAATAATATCTAGATGGAATTATCCATCCCAGATAAAGAAAAAGCATGCTCAAATATAGTCAACATTAAGTTTACCTTGTCGAAAGTGCAGGTTATTTATATTCTTTAGGCTGTTTCAATATTTATATAAAATATTTTCAAGAGAGTATTGAAATAATAGTATATGCTAACTCATAAGATTGAAAAACCTACGTAATGAAATAACCACAGTATCATTTCCTTATAACTAATTTGACATAACTAGTATTGAATTGAATAGTATTAAATCAAGTAAACGACTCTCTCTTCTTCCCTTTGAATGAACCTTTGTATTTAGTGAAAAGAATGACATTACACACCACTAAACATGCGTCAATGATTTAACACGCGTTTATGTGCATAACTCGCATATTTCTTTTGACCCTGAAAATGCCATACTGAATGGCTGTTTTATGCAGAAACACATAAGAACATTTGCATAAACATTATTTTATGGGTGATTTGCTATTAATTAAGTATATGCAATAACATCCAATTATGATACGGTTCAATTTATAAGATTACATCAACCGTGTTAATAACAGTTATTAAGTTCCTAAGCATAAATGACTTGTAAAGCCATTTTAATGCTATTTGCGGCAAATTTATGCATTGAGCCCTAATCTTAAATGACTTTGTATGCTACATCGTACATAATTAAACAAATTATAAGACCATGTGCAACTTCTATAAGAAATCGCCCACACGCGTAGCATTGCGCATTCCGCAAATATGAAATTCTTTTATACCTTCATATATAACAAAAGATTATCTCAGGCATTCCATACACTGTTTTATCATCAACAATATACGAGACAAAAACGTTACCCTTCTATTGTAATGTTGTATGTTTTCATGCTAAATAAAGTCATGGTACACACTAAGAAAAACTTAAATCAAGACCATTTTATGTGCAATTAATTTGTCATGGGATAAGTTTCTGTAAGTTCCGGTAGGTTTTTATTATATGTTCATGGTCTATGTTACTTATCCAGGCTATAATATTCTAGTGGCTTTAATATCACTTCGTTGTTATACCGACACTTGTATGTAGTAAAACAAATATCATAAACTAATAAATTTTATTGACAAAGGTTTGTTGAAATATAACTGATTCCTGTGCTTATTAATATATCATATAGGAATCCAGGTAAAAACAGACCCTGTGAAATACATAAACTTATTATAGTTAATTATCGCAATTATAAATATTTACAGCATAGAAAAAAGTAATATTTCTTATAACTTTTTCTTGTATTTTTTATTCATTACCACAGAGTTTTATAGTTCAGTATTTGTTGTACTTTGTCCAAAGCAAAATAGATTAAATCAATTTAAGACTATATATTTTGAAAATTACAGCCATCGGTATATATCGTATTTATAGCTCATTGTCACATAGTGTAAGATTGCAGAACTCTTTGATAAATCCGCTAGAGAAATCAAAACTAAGGTCACGGTCACGAAGTACGGTCCATACAAAGCACCAAGGTCCTTGCGGATCCTCGTCAGGATTCCTGTATAAGTAATTGGCAATCAATGTTGACTTTTCATTTGAATTTGCGTTATATCATTGATTTGATTTACTACACATTTTGTTCTGATTTTAATTAGTAAATTATTAAAGGATATACAATGAAGCTTGGAATTCAATAAGTTATTTATACATAGTAACAACAAACTTTTATCTTTTATCTATTTTTGTAATATTTCATACATTCATGGATACTTTATATTTTGATACTTTTACCTGCACTGATTAGTGACGCCATCCCAGAATTGAGAATCGATCATCGACTCAAACTCAAACGGTCCTTCACTCGATATGACATGGTCCCACGGAGAACAAAGACTACCTGCGCTCGACACAGCCAAGTCACCGTGGTAATGCAGATCTTGACGGCAGTCACCTATGATTTAATGCCAATTCTTAATTAGCTATTCATTATATGGTTTGGTAAATCGTGTAATATAGTATCACTAGTGTGTCAATGCCAATCCTCAATAAGCGTTTAATTATTTTATGAATAATATCGTGTTATACAATATCACATGAGTTTTAATGTCAACATCCCTCAACCGATTACTTACATGAATTACACTGTGAATAAGAGGAATGATTATATTTTTTATGCAGACTGATAATATAATGCTGTATATGTTGATGCATTATCGATGCAAATCATATTAAGTGTTATATATCGACATGTAGATTGCAAATAAAAGCACTATCACATGTACAATTAGTTTTGTGTTGTAAATCGTGTTTGTACCGTTAGTTTACATAAATAGAATGCTGAATGAAGATCGAATATTGTTCAGGTTTATACCAAACTCAATCCGAAAAATATCTTGTGACTTAAAGTGCACATCATACACATCTCATATCTTGGCTCTCTTTGTATTAAAAATCAGCACACACCTTTAAGGCATTGAATCAAATAATGTTTAAACTAAATGCATTTACTTGATTCGCATAAGTTGCCATAGTAGCCGCTTGGACACAAACACGTAAACGATTGCCATCCGTCGACACATGTCGCTCCATTCAGACACATGTTGGGAATGCAGTCATTCGTATCAAGATCTATAATAAATAATTTAAGGGCAATGACAACATATACACTTAATAATATATATTCATATATGTACCTCCATTAAATTGGATCGAATGCAGTCATTTGTATCAAGATCTATAGTTAATAGAGATACAATGAAAAGAAATATGATTAAATAATAGTTGATATATTTGATATTTAGTCAATGATTAATGAATTCATTGGTATTTTGTGCCATCTTAAGACGTGATGGTAGTTAGGTCTATTCCACTGTCACATTGTGTATTAATAAGCATAGATTTCCGTAACTTGATGAGAGCTCACCTCCGCAACGGGGAATATTGCAGTATTGCATGCCTAGATTTGATTGGTCATCTTCAACGAAAAATGACGCAATGCCTGAGCGACCAATTGTTCTAAATAGATGTTCATAGAATTATCATATCTTATCTGTCATTTTTTCATAATCAGTTAGGCAGAATGCCTTAATGTGTCTAAACTTGTGTGAAATATATTCATATTTTAATGCAAAATAGGCAGATTTGTAAAAAATATCATATTCATATAACGTTCGATTAGTAGAATCTACGATATGATTGATCAAAATATTTAGCAAAGAGCCTCTTTGGTGAACAAATAAATATGGATATTGAATGCTGATCCAAACCTGCAGATTATTTTTAATACTATTCCACTAATGTTTTACCTGCACTTGTTGTCAACACTGGACAGTGTTTCACCGGGGAAATGTACGATCAATGTGTTTACAGCCTGTTGCCAAGGAATACAAGGCCTTCCAGAAAGTGAAACATTTATGTCGCCAAAATACCAATAATTCCCATTTGTAAATTGTAAGCAGTCAACACCCAAGTAGCCTTCTCCTGCAATTATAATCAAAAAATATTTCAAACGTGGTTTGAAATTTAAAAGTGATGGCTGTTAAAGTCTAATGCAAGCCTCGTGTCAAAGGTTTCGTATTTGGTGAATACAAATAACCTTTTGTTTCACCAAAGGAAATATGAGTTAGGGTGTGTCTTCACGGAGCTAACCAAAAATCAAACCAAACTTCAAACCACTTAAGGTCATTGTTGTATTCAACAATATTTTGGCGAAAATCATATTATTTCCTGATTTCTAATAAGATTGGAAGAAATGTCTAAAATACATAATCATGTCAATATGCTTTACTGTCAGTTTATTGTTATGGTATAAACATAAAAATAATAAACACGTCAATTGACGCCATGACCTTCAGTGGTTTGAAGCATGGTTTGATGTTTGGTTTAATCCGTTTAAACATACCCTTAAGAACAGCATTGCATGATATGTGTATTCACCGCATATGAATGCACTTACTATCATATATTAAGTACCCTTTCGTGATTAAAATGTATCTTATTTTGTATAGCCATAAATAGATATTGTCTCTTACCTCCACACATCGGAATATTGCAACTTTCTAATTCCAGATATTCTGATTCTTTTACTATTACACACAAAGGAGTGGCTTCTCCTAAACCATTTCTGTTTGATATAAATGAACCAAAGTAATCAGCCAATTATCAACTTATTATACTTTTGAATACATAGTCTCTTGTGCTCTAATAACATGTCATAATCCTCCTTGAAAGACCAAAAATATATGATTATCATATGCTAAAATGATTATACAGATACTTAAAACTAATAAATAATTAAAAAAACACCATATTTATACAATCATTGTACAGATATGTGTGTGGACCATCATGTATAATCAAAATCATAATATGTTAATGTTAGTGTGAAACATAATGCAACACATTTTATGCATACAAGATGATTTGTCAAAAATGTATCACCTGCAATAATTTTCATCCAATTGGAGAAAGGCTGGATCTATTTCACTGGTAGTTGTGAGTTCTAGGTGTGACCAGGTCATGCAGGGAATTCCGGAATGGCTGATTGAAAGATTGCCAGAGTAGAGTTCTTCTTCATTTGATAAGCATTCATCTGTGGTTTCAAAGGTTAAATTGAAAACAGAAAATGATAGTTTGATACTAGACATTATGATTGGATATATTGTACACCTAAAGAATTAAATGATTGTGAAAGGCATATTTAAATGTTTGTTTCTGTTTAAAAATAGTAACAACAGATCAGGTTTGATAATTAGTAAACAGTTAAAGTGATCTAATCATTACTTCGCATAAACTATGAGCAACATGTATTACTCATAGCAATATGCAATTATAGTAACACCAATATTGAATTTACGCACTTGATTCACACATAATCCCGTGGAAGTGTTCATTGCAATGACACGCAAAGCTGTTGCCATGACTCTCGCATATTCCATCATTCAAGCAGGGGTTAGGAATACATGCATCCCATTCCGATTCTGTAACATATTGAAGGCGTAATATTATTAATGTGTATTACAATACATAGTTAATAAGTGTGTTGAATATAAAAATAAGATGTGTCCGAAACATAACTGTGCTAAATAATATCTCATATGTTAACTATGCTATAAATGAGTTTTAGTATAGCACCTACAATGGGCATATACATTTACAATTTCAAGCACAAACATGATTGTGTATAAAACTATGTTGAATAAGCAACATCATAGCAAAAGTGGCATGTTCCTTACTAGAAATAGAAATTTAAGGTTTTGATCTGCGTTATAATGAATTTTTAAAAAATATACTAAAAAAACCATAAAGTGGTCCACACAAAATTGCTTTGAAGAGCACACATTGTCTAAGGATCAAAATGATACTGACCTTGGCATTGCGGGACAGAACATGATCTCGAAGCAAATATGTAGCTATCATCTTCACGAAACACATAACACCAAGGCGGAGATTGAGGCGAGTCAGGATTCCTAATTACGATATGAAGATTTTATATATAAATATATATATACCTATATATTTATGAATACGTTTAAGCTACTTGATTTGAATATGAAAAGTAAACATGCATTGGCATCCAAATATTGTATAATGGCGTTTACCTGCAACGTCTTCCAATGTCCTCGTACGAATTTTCTGGGAAGTAGGAAATTGGCAAGCGCGCCATTCTTGTTGAATCGATTTCCATCACCTCAGCCCAGGATAAACATTCATCTAATGTATGGTCTCCGCCGTATTTCCTCACTGGATGGTGACAATCTGGACCTAAAATTGCATTTTGTATAAACATATTAATTTTATTCATGAAGTTATCTATTTAAATCATAAGGAGTGGTTCTGGGAATTCGCTTGAACGTAACCACGAAGGTTACATGCATGTGTACCTAAAAAGTAGGGAAAAATATTGATCAAGTTACAAACATCTTCCCATTTTCTTTATTTACAGAATAGGCCAAGTTTGTAGCTACTCTGTCACCTCATGTTAAAGTCTAACGTAACTGTATAATTGTTTTGTGGTTTGATTGTGATTTAACAGATTGTTGGCTATATTAACAATCATGTCTTATTATTAAAAGATGCATGGTAGTTGATTTCTAACATAAAAATGTTACTGTTGGTGTTTAGTTTCTTTAAATATAGTCCAATGTTGAGCTATAAGTCCGGATTTTTCAGAACTCTTTATGCACACATTCGTATATCATTGCTCTTATATGCAAAGGATTAATGTTAAATAACGTGTTTATAGCTATTAAAGACAATTAAACAATCAAACAAGAAAAATGTAACATTTAACTGCTTGACAAAGGTGAATGAACTTGTATTCCGTAACATTGACTTGTGTTGCCAAATATGATCATGAGCGTTATATGTTTCTTAAACACAATATTTCATATTTTTTTCACAACTTACCAATTATTTCGTCAATTGAATTATCATCTATTTCTAAAATCGAAACAAAATAAGTATAAGACATTGGAATACATGTATTTTGTTGTTGGATATATAATAAGTATATATAATAATTAAATTACATATCACTACTTTGATATACACACACGATACACAAAATTCATGACTTACTCCCCAATTTATTAATGATTGGGCTTATATACATACCTGAACAAAGCGGGATATGACAAGAGAATAACGTCGTGGAATTCCACACATCGGGATCAAAAATGATACAGGATGGCACTCCGCTGTTGAAGTAGTCCCTTAAAAACATAACAAATATATAAATATAGTCTTATTTTTTCATCTCGCACCTCATGGCATATACATATTCAATTCTTGTTCATGCACTATACCTACATATATATTAAATCATATATCAATAATTCAATATTATAATTCAATTTCAGCTGCCAGTTCAAGATGCAATGCAAACCAAATTCGATTCAACATCAATGTTTAAATAATTACACACAATGACATTATTTTTATATTTGATCGCCTATCCTACAAACCTGCAGTAATTGCCGGCTTCCTCCCATGATGCATCTGAAAATTGATCCAAACTGTATCCGTATGTGTCGGCATATATTTCCCATCGACGGCACGGCCTTCCATTTGCTGCTATATTGACATTGCCGTTGTAATCAGTGTTATCCAATCTGCACTCGCCTACACTTATAAACATGGCATATCAATTGCATGAATTAACATCAAGCGATGCCAAATACATGCACATTATCGGTAAAATAAATCAAAGAATGTTTTCACATACTATTTTCTTTTTAAATAATAACGATATTTACTGATCGCATGACACGGTTAATACTATGAGATGGATTTGCGCAAGATAGCAAATAAAGAGCTTTGTGGTACTTTAACCTGAACATTTTAATCACTTGGCGGTTATCGCATTTTATTATTAAATCAGAATTATACACCATAAAACTATCGAAAGTAAATTTTAATATATTTTACAGAAATTAAATGCTTCACATGACACTCTTTTATATTACAGTTGGTTTAAAAAGTAATCAATGTACAATTGCATCATATGACTTTCTTAAAATATGATATCGCGAACAATGAATGAATAAGTTATATCTATTAATATATAATTATTCGAAAATATATTTTGTTTTATTTTGTAACTATTTTCTATTGAACTGACCGGATTCACAATAACGCCCACTATATCCATGAGTACATTTGCATATTGACACGAACTGAATCCAATCAACGTCACATTCAGCTCCGTTCATACATGGATTAGGATTACAAGGATCTGCATATATGAAAATCGATTACTAAAATTCATGTATTTTATATAATATATACTTTAAAGGCTAAATACTATAAAAACCTTACAAACTGTACCAAATCAAACTCGGCTCAGTCCATGAATGGATCTGCATATGCCATAGATGCGAGTTAAAACAACTGAATAACATATCAATCACATACAAATTTACATAAGAAATGTGTACAACAAAATACTATATGTTTACTTGGCTTATATTCTACTTGTTTAATATGGATCTTAGAATCGGTTGATTAATTTGCATTTTTACACACGAATTATATTAAACATATCGTTAACCTTAATATATAGTCATAAACAAATTTAAAAAAATAAAAAACGCATTAGCCTTATATTATATTTTCTTGCATATTATAAAGTAGCATGCACTGAAGATGTTAAATAATATTCACTAGGTGGTGTAGTCCACATTGATATAACTACATATCAGAAATAATAAAAAAAAACATAAAAATAAACTTTATAGTATTTTAGTTTAATTAATTAGAAATAAAATAGATAAAATTATCTTGTGAAACGTCCATCATACCTTTGCAGTATGGAACGCCGTTTCCAAGACAAAAGAATGGTTCAAGGACCATTCCCCCGGCAATATCATACTCAGTCATACACCAAGGTCCGTCGTTCATTAGGGTTGGATTTCTTGATTCATTTAGAACACAATCAATAGAAATATATAGTTTGTTTATTTTCAGCACAAAAAGGCTTCTAGGTTGTACTCATTTCACGTGAAAAGATCCGGTGGGGATGCATGAAACAAGTATTCTATTTCTTAACAATATTGGCATTTAGTTTTCTCGTTTCATTATTACATTATGTATAATGGGGAATAGATTCAAACATTTCTACACATTTGTTTGAAAAGAATTTATCGTTTAATTGATAGCTGTAATGGATTTCTGTAACCAAGTACAAACACTATCCACAAACAAGTTTTTGAATAGAGATTTTTGTTGCTGTTATTGTTTGTCAATAGAATTGACGTTAATGCTATTCGCTACTCAAGCTATTCGCTACATTTTCAAACTTTTATTTTATAAGCGTTTTGATGTACTGGTTTTTGCAGCCTAAGCTATTCAAATCACTAAACACATTATATTAATATTTACTGACTATAAATGCTATTCAAAGCATCGTAAACTCTTAATTAAAATGAATTTACCGGCATTTACTACCCAAGGTATCCAAATTATTCTCGCTGACGTGGAAGTTAATAGGATCAAACAAGTCCCTCTCAAAAGCAGATGAGTTCATTTCCTGCATGACACGTGACCAATCAATGCACAGATTTATTGACGTGTTTCCTTGATAATCCATAAGCTCATCTACACATGATTCGTTATCAGTCAAATCACCTGAACACAGATGAAATACTCGCTTGATATAAAATTTATGACACATAGTATGTTAGACAATGTTCATTTGTAATTGCATTTACATTGTAAAGGCTAAGACCGTGTATCATATGTCATGTATTAATATAAAATGTTCATTCAAATTAATTAATTAGATTCAAATCAAATTCAAGACTCTTTCCAAAGCGTTTGTTAGATATAAAATCACAGTCATATTATTATTTATATAATTTAATAAATATAATGCATTTTCCAAATTCCTAATGACCATCAGTAAGACTTAATCAAATCATCAATTGGTCTTACGAAGATTTTAACAATGTTGACATAAAGCGGGTAAAACCCATACTCACAAAACGGAACTGTGCATGGATCTCCAAGTACTTCATTATCTAAAAGGATAAAACATACGGGAGAAGGCAAGTCTATTCCTAGCGGTATCCTGTATGCATACAGATTATTGAATGGTTAGTCAACGATAAAGCGAGAGGAAGTAGAAGGAGAATACCTATATTAAACATCTACAGGTTGTCGACTCGTTAGCATTACCTTGCAATTTTTGTTTTGTTTGGTTTTATTTTTTTCTAGTCCATGCTTATTTTGCTGTTGTTTTTATAAGAGGTTTTCAGCAGTGGTTATATAATTACAGCAGTCTTAATGTTATAAGATATAATATATTATCATGTTCTTAACATTTCAAATATGTCGTTTCATGTTTCAAAAGCGATAAGATTATTATTATGGTCTTAGTAGATCAACAGTTTATGGAATCTAAATCAAACGAATTGATTTGAAACTCACAGTGAATAAACTTAATCAACCATAAGTTTTAAACAAAAAAATTATACAAATTTGGTCAAATGTGAATAAAATAAAAAACCCTTTCTCAAATAGACTAATATATTTATATATTATTGTGCACCATCCTAACAAGAAACATTATCATCCCACCGGCATTTATTGGATAAATCATCCCATGATTCATCTGGAAACATCGACATGTCGAATGCACGTGTATACTCGTAGAAGGTTTGCCATCGGACACAGGGGTAGCCAGACCAAGACGTGCTTTGAATGCCTGTATAGATACCGTCACTAGGAACACAGTCAGCTGCGAACAACAGGTCCAATGACATTACATCTTACATATTTTTCCAAACCTTAATAATATAACTGAAACACATGTTATGAGAACTAATGAACTAATGGACTTATTTCGTATCATATAAAAGTAAATACCTAATCAAATTAAGAATTAAAATTTTTTGAATAACATTGTGAACAGCATTCCGTTTACTTTATATAAAACAATCTTATAAGACTGTAATTAAGTTTATATTTTCACATTACCGGGATTTATTTGATTTATACATATACATGCAACTCCCTTTTGACCATTTCTTACTTTCGTAATCATTGATGAGCATAATTAAGGTTTACCTTATTCATGCTACTATTCACGTTTAACATTAAACATATATACGCGTCCGTATTCACTTATTCGAAGCAACAAATATATGCATGCATGATGCTTGCCTGATTCACAAAAGTCCCCATGGTAACCATGGATACAAATACATATCGCTTGTCCATTTCGCTGGATACATGTGCCATCGTGCATGCAAGGCGTGGGAATACAGAGATCTGAATATTAAGAAAAACAGACTACTTTAGGATTAAACTGGTAATATTGAAGTAGGTACATAATGGATTCAAATGCTTAGGAGTTTAAGCTTATATTATATGTTTATTTATAAATTATATATATTTTGAATATGTAACTGTCTAATATATATTATAAGAACAATATGGAATCGGGTTTTGTTAGGTTAGGTTTTAGGTTTGAGTTAGGTTTATGATACCATAACTCCTGTTGATCAAATTGAGTTGTAATACAACAATTGCCACATTTATATACCTTCACATTCATTAACGGCACATGGTGATTGATCAATCATCAACGTCTCTGCATTGACTATATAGCACCAAGCGATGGCCCCTATCCTATTTGGGTTTCTGAAATGATTATTATATACTGTGATATGTATCTATACGTATGTGCAGCCACCAACCACGTTATATAAATTACAGAATAACTTAAAATCTTCTGGAGGTAGGTCCATATGGAGATAGGTCCAATATCCAGATTTGTTATGAATAATGATTTGTATGTAATAAGGTCGCATACACTCGGCAATGAATGTTGACATGTACCTGCATTTTGCACCAAGAGCCTGCCATGATGGATCAGGAAAATATGTGAGGTCTAAAAAGATGGGAATTTCCATTCCTATATCAGCCATTTCTACCAATACATCTTCCCAGCGCATGCACAGCCTTCCCATGTGGTCCGTTATCTTGTCGCCGTTGTAAAAACCATTTTCACTGTTCACGCAATCAGCTGTGTCTTGATCTAGAGGAAATCAAGATGCATATTAGCAATATTAATTTTGTGGTTAACAAATTGTTTATTAAGGCATGATTATTTGCAATGATTCTGATAATATTTACAATTCATATAAAAACTGAAATAAAATGAGAATATGAAAATGAATTTAGACTTTTACAAACAAAAAAACTATTTTTTGGCTCATACATTTTACTGTTAGAAACTGATCAAAACAATAAATATAAGGTTTTTGACCAGTAAGTTCCCTATATTGAGCCTATTCATTCAACCTACTTTCATTCATGATGAGAACTTCGCAAAGCGATAATGGATCCATATTGGCAAAGGACATATCGACTGCTCTGTTGTAGAAGGCGTGCTGCTGAATGCTCACAAATCTTAAATAGATAATGTGATTAGGTAGAAATAAGGTCCATAACTGAATTGAAAATGTGTTAAGTTATTTTACAGTAACGATTTGCCCAAATATAGCAAGCAAACAATATACAAAGTTATACCTGCCATAAACTGGAGTATCACAGACTATCAAATAACCCTGTCGCTGCCAGGGAACTGGTAACGTTCTATAGTAGCAAAGCCTTTTGTGCTGTGATTTTAAAGGGTCATGTATATCGCCAAGCACCCAAATGAAAAATTGCTGCAATGGGTTTGCTGAAAAATCGATTGAAGTATCTTAAAGCAGTTTATATTCAATCTCATACCCGTTTTTCTTGACAAAGCGATTTGATATATGTTCATGAATACCATTTAATGTTTTTTTTTTCATTTTGACATTAAGTCGTTTGTGTTATGCAGAAGTATATATTCAATAAAACTATCAAGCATAGTGTTATTCGCTATATTTATATACGTGCAATGGTTGCAATTACGTACCTGTTTCA
This sequence comes from Hydroides elegans, assembly GCA_001703475.1. Classification (NCBI taxonomy): domain Eukaryota; kingdom Metazoa; phylum Annelida; class Polychaeta; order Sabellida; family Serpulidae; genus Hydroides; species Hydroides elegans. The sequence continues at coordinate 6,665 of LQRL01109417.1, read as the reverse complement.
TTACTGCGTGTAAATATCACCACTCCATGGACCTTTTTCCTTCCACCCAGGTCAACACTCCACCAGGCACGGAGCTCTGGTTGAGTTAGCGTACATTCATCCACACTTCCCCCAGGGTGGCCATCTATAGCACGCAAAGCTGATGCATCGCCTTCTGTGCTTGATTGCATTGCGCTTTGGCCAACGAAGGACGCTAGAGGCAAATTACAAAACAATATAAAGCATTAACTATAACATGAGTTATCAATCATAATCATTTATATCTTTTTTTTGAAAAGTATATTAATAGGTGAGGTGTGTGGTATACTGTGTGTATTATGTAAAGGTACCTAGGTACTAGGAATCTAGCATCTAAAAGGTATTATTACAAAATCATGTTTACCGCATCCGATAAGCTCCCATCGTAGTGCAACTTGGTTGTACCATGTTACCGGATGCAAACTGATTATACGTGCAATAACTGGCTCAGAAAAAGTATTAGTTACTTTATCATAACCATTAGTGTTGCCTTCAAATATAGAACTGTTCGCATTTTCGTTTTGAATGTTTACCATATCATCATATATACCCGCGTCTAAAAGAAATACATATGGACATTTGATTTAAATTAAATCTATATACAATCGGTCATTTATCGTAACTAAATATATCATATAACACAATCAATCAATGAATTACGATTCGTTATAATTTATAAGTTACATATAATATGAAATGGTAATAAACTCATAAAATTACAGCATTTACATGTTTTACCTGAATGAAAGTTTTCCATGGTTAAATTTAAGGTCACACAAATGAAACAAATGAACAATATAAATGATATTTTTCAAGTCCATTCCTTACATATCATAAACGAAGTCACCCATGAGTCTCCGCCCGGATTTCCCAATGTTTGAACCTGGTCGATGACCATTACTTTCTCGAAATTAGCCATTAGCCAGGGAGATTCATCTGATACCGACGCAGTCCATCCAATAGTTCCCAGTAGCAAAGATATGCGTGACTCATTTGCGCCAAAACCAGGCATAGAGCTTGAAGTACTAAGTGCACTGTCAGGAATATTGTCTCTCGCACCAGATATTAGAAGACTCGTACACAGATGTTCTAGTTCATCAGAAATGTGGGAATGTTTGTATCGATATATGTTTCATATTATAAAATGCAAACAATTACCGTGTTCAATAACTGCGATCGGATTGAATAGGTTTCATGATGCAATAAAACGGTTTGTGAACCGCTACTAATTAAGATTCTGTAGATGTATGGCATCACCTTTATAAATTATGTAACAAGTGTTTCCGTTTAATAGGGGTACTGATATATAATTTCAAATTATTGATCTAAGATAATTTTATTAAGCAATATACTAAACATGTTACGATATTTATACATTTTCTTTAATTGCTGATTTGCTGATGAAATAGTTAAACATTTTTTTAAATAAGCATCATGTTATATGAACACGGTTTGTTTTTATTCTTAAAAGTGTAAGGGTATATCAATAAGTTTTTTTTACAATGAATGATAAAATAACGATTCATAAAATAAATGTATTTAACTAACCATTACACATTTGCACATTGCATATGTAAGGCCTGAAACTCCCCTCATCAAGAATAACACATGTTGGTACGTAATGAGCCACATTTCTGGCCCAGCCGTCAACCAAATCAGGCAAAACCCTTTAAGCATATATTCATCAAATAACAACTGTATATGCTTAATACATTGAATTCCGTTCTTCAGATCCAACTAAATAAAGACTCCAATTACAATTGGCATCATACAGCAGAGACTTATGATAACGTATTTATAGTGTTTTAAATATAATGAAAAAATAATAAGGAACATTTTTAAAAAGCAGAGTTCTATCTATCATTACTAATCTGACGCCTCAATCGCTTTTCGATTACCTGCATTTAGATTCGGCATCACTGTATGTACGGTCAGGAAAGGCATCGATCGGCATTAGATCAGCTATAGCCGGGTCGACACGTCGGCTGAATTTGTCCCAGTTTACACATGGTCGACCCAAGTTGCTGTAGCTCACACTGCCACTATATTGAACCTGCCTCGGGGGCCAGCAGTCATCAGTCGCTGTTATAAGGCAATGAAACTCTGTATTACCATTGGTATGTTATTTTTAAATAATGCAGAGCTAATAAAGTATGGTATTTCAGTTTGGTACGTTTTACGTTGCGCTCAGGAATGATGTGACGCACCATATTCGGTTTTGTCAATTACAGAAGAAAAAACCAATTTGCTATGTCAGAGTATTCCTAACAGGTTTTGATTCAATATTCTCAAAACAATATGGAATTTACTATTCATTTACAAACGGAGTCGTGTTATAGCTATTCGAGCTTCGCTAAATGTGACGAAATATATAAAAAGTATAGAAACCGTTTTATATTTAATTGAGCGTATTTGATGGATTGATAAAATCGAATTATATTTTCATATACTTGAAAGCTTATAGCTGTTATTAAGAGCTTATGAGAATGTATTTTCCACAACATGTTTGGGAGTGATTAAAACACATAATTATATTAATTTTCACTACAATCAACATGCGGTTGTATGTTAAGTATATGTCCAATCATACTATTTGAAAAAAAACACCAAAACACTTTATCCTATACTATTGAACGGTGTAAATTAATTACTTTCCTTTAACACACCGTTACACTCCATTAAGTATCTAATCGACGAATATAATGAATGATTGCAATGTTACAAATTATCGTATGTGTCCATTGGAAATGAAAAAAACTGTTGTAATGTAAAGCTATGGATATTGATATTCGTGCAATATGTCGGTTTTGTTATTTTTACAAACTAGCCAGCACGAATCTTCTATCTTCTATGTATTTTACGAATGTTCAATATCATCACAATTTTCTTAAACGAATCGTATCAAACAATATGGTATATGTATATCGATAACATATGAATAATGGCTAAAGGTTCATAAAAAACAGATATTTGGTAAAAGGGATAGGGAAAATAATGCTTTTGAAACACTCTCTCGGCTTAGTCGTAGCAATGAATAAAACATCGATTCCTGAACGTCTTACATTCAATATTAACTATGTTGAAATTAATTGCGTACATTCGTTTTATCTTTGATTTTGGACGCTCATATCCGTTCTTTTTCAGCCAAAAGTGATTAAATTAACCACATTGTCGTCTTTAAACCATTATCTGTTATATTTCCAAACATAACCTAAAGTTATTTTTTAATGTAAAATATCATGTGTATTGCCATTTTATCATCATTTGTATCAGGTGCGTCAGCTCAAGTGGTAAGGGTACAAACAGGGTATCCGCCGGAGCGGGGTTCCATTTCCACCAAGTCAGTTTTATCTTAGCAAAATACTGTAGCCACCTTAATTGTTTTATCAAAATATTAAAAAACCTACGCAAGCGGTCATTATCACAAATTGTAATGACCAGGGATAATAACACTTCTTCATCCATGTAATTACAGAATTGGTCATGTATATGCATTATGTATCGACCAATAGCATAACAAATGCCGGATTAATTGATAGATAGTATATATTGCATTTCATTGCCTACCTATCTCACAAAACATTCCCTTGTAACCCTCAGGGCAAAGGCAAATAGGATCTCTGTTTTCTTGACATGTTCCGCCGTGAAGACACATTAAGTGATTTTCCAAGCAAAACCTTCCGTTGGCTTTTATGGTTAAAAATGCGATTAATTGATTATTGCTTTATTTTTAAACCAATTAGTGATGCTTGATTTTCATTTATTATGAATATATCTTTAAATGTTCAACCATGGATTCATTGTTTCAACATAATATATTTATTCAATTAGTTAACTCTTACATGCTGAATCCTTTGTTGATATAATACATCAAATATAATTACACAAAAATAATATAAAATTATCACACGCTTTTTTAAATTACACAACTACTACATGATTATTTAAGAAAATTTTAGATGTTTTAAACTGTTTCTTTTCATTTGCAGATAAAAGAACTGAAATATAGTAGAAACATTATTTATTCATTTCATTATGTATTTATCATTATGCTTTATTATCATTGTGCCTTCATCATAATGGTTTATTTTATACTAACCTGGACACGAAGGAATATTACAACTCATTATTTCTGTGCGTGGTATATCGGAATATCCAGTTCGATAGTTTGAGATGGTATAGCACCAAGGTCCACCTAATCGATAATCAGGATTTCTAGATGTTTAAAAAACAAATAAAATAGGTAACAAACTCAAAGTATAGTTAGGCATTCATTAACGACAATAGAAATACCTATATGAAGGGACTTGTTTCAATTCGATATATCCAGTTCGATAGTTTGAGATGGTATAGCACCAAGGTCCACCTAATCGATAATCAGGATTTCTAGATGTTTAAAAAACAAATAAAATAGGTAACAAACTCAAAGTATATTTAGGCATTCATTAACGACAATAGAAATACCTATATGAAGGGACTTGTTTCAATTTTAGTTAGAAGATTTAAAAGTAAACTATTTCTACATTGCTTACGGTATAAATGTGATAAAACATGAAAGGCCATCATTAAATGATGAACACTTATTTACAAATGGTTATTTCATACTCGTGCTATAAGTGGGCAGAAGATAAGCAATATTTTCAAAAGGCTTATATTAGCTGAAGCTGAGCTAAATGTAGTATAATGTATCATGCCTAAGTCTAATAAACATCCCAATATATATCAATATGCTTTCATTCGCATGATTTTCTTGACATTCAGAAAAATGCATTAACACTGACATTTTTTATGCATGAACGATTCCTTCTACAAATGTAGTAAGTACAATTTTCTCACATAAATAAGGTTATTGATCTACATCAATATTTGATCATGTCATTTGAAAAGGGACACCCTTTTTCCCTTTATGTATTAGTGCATTATATACTGGATGTTTGGCTATATCCTGTAATGGTCCCCTTTAATCCGTTTAGAGGGCTAAAATCACTATGATGCCCGTTGTTTCGTATATGGGAAATTAAACATAGGGGGACTGATACAGGATATAGCCGATTTTGACATTGATTGATGTCCAATTCAAAAGTACTCGAATGACCCTTCTAAAGTAATTACCTGCACCTGGAACCAATTGCCTCTATAGATGCATCTGGGAATAAGTGAGCGTCGTTGTATATATGTTCGAAATCGGGATCGAACCTGATAAACATTCGTTGCCAACTTGCGCAAACGCGACCATCTTCTAAATTCATTGACACTTCACCTGAATCATAAATATTTTAATAGAATAAATAATAAATTAAAAACATATATTTGTGTCATATAGCGATCACATGTTGTTTCTGTATTTCATGACTGAAAAATGACAAGCTAAATTTGATCTTGTGAGTGGACAAACAGTGTATTCATTTACATCTTCAAAAAACCCTTTGAACATCGTAACACACGGTTAATGCAAATTACCAGTTAGTAAATAACTTTCAGTTATTAAGTTAAGTTTGTTTCTCAAATAATAATCAAATATTATAGATTCATAAATAATGAGAATAATGAGAAAGGGCAACTATTTAGAAAATAGGAAATCCACAAATAATGTGGATTTATGATTATTAGTTTTAAATTGC
>LQRL01109410.1:568-16668 GCA_001703475.1 Hydroides elegans | reverse complement strand
AAAATTAACCTTGGAAATGACGAACTATTTTGCGAATAAACAAGATCATGTGATGAAAGAAAAACAGAGTAACATCTTGCATCATCACTCACTTCTTTTTTAAGACATGTCTTGAACTGACGAGACCAGTTGGCAAAAGAATCCTCAATTTATAAATTAAAGAAAATATGCTTTTATAAGCACGAGCTCATATAGCACATCCAAAATGCTTTTGAGAGACAACTGACACGGCCAGTGAAGTAAAAAGATAATTTCATTACATTAAATTTTGCTTATATAAGCACATTCCAGATACTTTAAGGACGCAGCTGACAAGGCCAGTGAAACAAAAATATCATTTAACTTACATAGCGAATATGCTTATATAAGCACGATTACTTTTGTAAGCCAATTCCAAATGCACCAGGCTCCCCAGATAGGTGTTAACACATCTCTATTAATTTGCTGATTAATATGCTGATATAAGCATGATTGCTTATAAATGCACATTTATAAGCAATCATGCTTATAGCAGCAAATTAATCATGAATCATGATTGCATATAAAATCACACGCAAAATGTTTTTGGAGGGTAGCTGACGAGACAAGTGAAGAAAGAATATCATTTCACTTATCTAAAAAATAATTGTTTATATAAGCACGTTTGCTTATATAAGTACATACCACGTACTTAAATGATAATATCTTATATTATCACCCACATTTCCTCATCTGAATATGAACTTTTCGCTTCTTTTTAAAGTGCTCCAAAATCGATTTTTAACCGATTGCGATGACATCATGACGAGGCACGACTTCAGACCTTGGTTTATATGTGTATTAAATTAAAAATCTCTCGCTCAATTCTTTCATAACAAGCTCGCGTGCACAATGTACTTAACATCGGGTGAAAATGTTGAAATCGACAATTTTCAAAGTGTTCCAGAATTTTCAACCGATCCAGATAAAACCTTAACAAGGCACGACTTCAGACCTCGGTTTATACGAGAATAAAATTTGAAAGGTCTAGCTTAATTGCTTCATACCAAACTCGCCTGCACAAAGTACTTGGCATCTGTAAAAATGAATAAAATCGACAATTTTTAAAGTGCTCCAGAATCGACAATTTTCAACCGATCGAGATGAAACCTTGACGAGGCAGACCTTGGTTTATACGTGTATAAAATTTCAAAGCTCTAGCTCAACTCCTTCATACCCAACTCGCGTGCACAAAGTACCCTATCTCAAGCGGGACAGACAGACAGACAGACGGACGGACAGACGGAGGGACGGACGGACAGACAGACGGACAGACGGACATGCTCAACCCTATATCCCCTCGTTTTCACGGGGGATAACTAGCGGTGTCTGTATAAAATGGCCATCTGCCTAGCGAAACAGGGATGGCAGTTCTACTAGTCATCTTTATGGGACGAAATCTGATTGGTTCATATATATTTTTGAAAATCGTATTCACTCCATCAGTACACATATACCTTTAATTACCACAGAACTAGAAAATCCATTCAAATCAAAATTTGCTATGCATGTTTTGGATCTGCGATATTTCTTTATAGAGACAAAATGTGAATTCTATCAACAAATGAACTTGATTTTTATTGGCTTCAATATGATTTCATTTCTGTTATCAATTTCAGGTCAAATCCATATTCAAAGAGTCCATTGGCCTCCTGTCACAGCAAGCATATGCCTGGCATCTTTCGCGTGTCTCGTCTTTCCCCTCGTTGGTCTCCTTGCGCTTTGCATTGTGGGTAAGATTCAAAATGGTGGCGTGAGCAATAATTCAAACAACGACGATAAATTAAATGTGGTATGGGTTGTAACCGATTCATTAAGCACTTACAAACAATGTTAATTACATTAGGAGCAACAAATGTTATGTCAGATATTGATTTGTTTCGTTTTATACTTATTCACTTTAATTAGTGATTTTTTTGTTTACTTAATCATGAGTTCTGACATAAAATATATCCGTATACATACGATGACATACGATGACATACTATCCGTAAAAATAGCTAAAAACAAAACGAAAACATGAATCTGCAGTAATGTGATCATGTGAATTTAAGTGCAAGGTACATATCCGTTTTCAAAATGTTGACTCAGAATATCTTTAACGTCTATCATAAACTGAACTTTGATGGAGTTGTTGAATAGTTTGCAAAACATAAATCAGTTTTCGTACCGTATCTCGTTGTTAATCCAATATATGATACAATAATCATAATCTTAACTAATAATGGGTACATTCGTGGCATCTTTAACCAGGTCTGTTAATGTTATACAGGTCAGGCCATTTCATCCGATCATCCTGATACAGCAAGATCCAGATTGTATGTTTCACAGCAAATTTGCCTCTTTGGGATTGCGGTTGGAATAGTAGTATGTTTCATAACTTTAACTGACATCAATCATACTAACAAAGACTATGTGGATAATTATACATACTATTATTATTATGATAAAGTGGATTATTACGAGCCTATGCAGTTGGACCAGTATTACCTTTTGGAGGAAGGTTATGTCGATGATTATAAAGATTATATCGATGATAATAATGACCGCAATATTAATAGCTATGTGGTGATATTTGATGAATAATGTATCTACTGCGTTCAGCTTTACAAAAAAAAACATTTTAAGGGTTTATTTGGCATAAAATGTTTTATTTTTAATCAAGATATCGATGACACATACAGTAATAATTAAGATATTAACGATTATAAATTACGAAAAAGAACTATCCAAACCCTAAACCGACTGAGTAATCAGTCAAATTAATTCTATTTTCTCAATATAAGAATATGTATTTGTTTGTCTGGAATTAGATAACGAGTCAAAAGATTGATAAAATAAAAGAATATGTAGACTTACCTATAGTAAATATGAATTACTGACCAGATTTGAAAATAATAACCTAAAGAACATTTTCTTCCAAATTAATACCTACCAGTTTGTCCTATTCTCTATTCCTCTTATCGGTATTGAGAATAATCATTTGGAAATTGATAAACATTTCTGTTATCATATGTTGTTTCATTTGATTGGTAATGAAATTATATCTAACATTTTAATATTCCACAAAGTTTGTTCATATACTCCAACAAGATGGTGAGATAAGAAACAACTCAGTTAGCTGCCTTGAAAAAGTTAATTATCTCTCTGCAAATAATTGTTGTTCAAAATGACTATTTTACTGTTAATTTAGTATTTATATTTGTCTAACACATTTTTAAAAATATTTTTGGGGTTTTCATGAATACAGTCTAAAAAATGTTGCTGAATATAACTAAACGGTGATACTCCATTAGATTCTACATACATTTGTAATATATGTCTCGTGTTTTTTTTTGTTATAGTCCTATAGTCCATTAAGCTCAAATGGTTTAACCTATTTTGTTTTTCCATCTATAAAGCTTTTCTTCTCGTATCACCCATATTATTTCCTATGATGTTCAAAAGTGTAGAATAAATACCACTTTACTGATAGTATCAAGATAATAAACTGTTTTTGAAGCAAAAATGTTCTTGAGCCATGCATTCCTTTTTGCCTAATACCATGAAATGTGATGCTTGAATTTATAAATCTTAAAACGAAGAAAGAATACTCATATTGGCAAAACCTATGCAATATACAAAGATAAAGTACTTCATTAATTAAAATGAATTATTCATCTGCATAATCATATGAAATGGTATATAGTTTGCAAGTTCAAAAAAGCACAGTTCTATTAAAAACGAATGAACTAACTATGATTTTTCTAGAGAATGATATGTTTAGTGTGATATGTATCGATGACCTATTCAACAATAGCGCTAAAATATGCAGAAACCATCACATTAACTCGGATTAACTTTGTAAATATTTGTTAGAAATGGTACTGCCACGGTCCTACCACGGTCCTTCCAATGTCTGCGGAATTTCAATGGGTATAGAATGTAGTTGTCCTAGCTGAATTAATACCACATGGATAGCTATAGGTTATACCCATTTAACTTCCGCAGACGCGAACACAGAGAGCCGCCGTCAACACCATATTATTTTGCGTCTACGTCTGCGGAATTTGAATTGGTATAAAACAGTGTAAATCTTGCGGTATGTTTTATACAATTTTTAATATCGAAGACGCAGACGCAAAGTCCCGCTGAACGCACCATAATACAATTAGACGGTGCTTCGTCATTTGTCTTGAAGCAACATTTTTTAATAACATACTATGATGAAAGCCAACCAATTAATAAATATATGCACTGCATATGTGAATATTAATAGATTTTGTACGAAACAACATCAATTCCATAAGTGTGTACGTTTATGTTAGTTGTGCAATATAATTTTATGCGCTGATAATTTTTCGTAGTAATTGATTGATTCCTCCAGATCAGCCTGTGCCTCAACTGAAAGCTGAACATCTGAATCTCGTAATTCGCTCCTAACATCAGGTAATTTGAAACCCACTTGATCAATCGCAGTTTGGTAGAAGACCAAGTTCCATGGTTCAAATAAATCCTGAAATAAATGTTTAATCAAACTTCATCATTAAATTTATTTAGAGAAAATAACATTGTTATGTTTTAGAACACATCGCAAATAAGTACTAATTGTGTGTATCCTTGAAATACCCACTCACGCAAAGTAAATTTATCGAACACTGATGTTTTGAATGATCAGAATAGAATTCAAAGCAAACCATCCGACTGAATGCATAAATGGCATGCATTTTTCCTTAATTACAATAAATGTAATTGTTAATCGATTTAGAGGTCTCAGACCCATTTCTAAGAAACAAACGTGGAAAACTAATGATTAGAACACAATTTCATCAAATGATCTCCAATAGATCACCTTTTTCTCACTATCAGAGAGCTCTTTCCAGTTAAGCATGCTATCATCGAAATCAATTTCTGTTAGTTTGCAATAAATGTTTAACATAGCCTCTGAAATAAACAAGAATAATGTCATAAGTTAAGCTATTGTTAAATCAAGTAGTGCTTGGTATAAGCACAAATACATGATTGTTTTTATTCACACAATGAGGGCATGACATATTTTAATTTTAGCAACGTAAATAAATCAACATTAGGCATACAAATATCATAATATTAAATAATCATTAATCACTGTAAAGTTGTTTATATTAACTTTTAACTTTTCTATATGCCTCAAACAAATCATTTCATATTTGTAACAGTATACAATATAGTTTATTTATACCTGGATTTCTTAATAAATCATCGGCATCGATGACTATTGGTGACTGCTTTAATTCATCAGTGACTAATTGAAAAATGGTATAAAGCTGTTTCATGCCGATACTTTGGTACGTGGAAAACCCTATAAATTTATTTTTTATTAGTTTGTCGCCAGAATGGTATTTCATTTGAAGTGTTAAATTTGATACATTTGAATAGATATGTTTTAATTGTTTTGAATTCCTGCAGCAATTCTTTGACAAATTGTAAATTTAAACAACAATCTTTGTCAATATTCTAATTACGAAATATCCAAGTATGAGAAAAAAAGTTGTTATATAAATCTCTATATTTTGCTATATATAACTGTAAACATTAACTAAATTGTGCTCTTAAAATAGTTTTCAAAAAAGATTCATTCTTACCAGTCAATTTATTTAGTGTGCAAATTCGAAAATAAGACGGCACAGCCTTGCTTGGATGACGAATAAGAAAAGTATGGCGAAAACCTCTTGGAAAATAAGATGTATTTTGTAGCTTCTTCGACATGGCAAACGCCATTTCTTTCACAAATACAACTTTATAATCTGCAGATATGAAAACGGCCTTAGAAATAACCAAAGTGTAGTCTTTAGCCCAAATATTGTTATATGATATTGAACAAGACGCACTAGCTTAATATTGATTCAATTTCTTAAATTGTTCAATTTTCTTTTCAATTTGTGGAATGTACATTTACTTCATAATACGTAAAAACACAAATCATTTTATCAAAACAAAAATGATTGTTTCCAAATAAATAAAAACTGCTTCGTTATATTATAACAAATCTGTAAATATAGTTTAATTGTTGAAAAAGGAAAAATAACGAATAAGGAATGACATACCATAACAATAACGTAATCAAATATAAATTGACAATATATCCAACATGCCTTAATGAATTTAAATAGAAACAAATCATGATGCGCAACGATTCTATGCTAAACACAATATGATTTTATCTCACCCTCAAGGGGATTCTCGATCTTTGCTTTCATAGCAGAAAATGAATATTGTTCCATCGGGGGTTTGTTTATAAATTGTCTCGAAATCCGCTCTGGTCCGAACGTATATGCCAATGTATAAGGTTCCATAAAACACTGAACGATAAATCATCCAATGATAGTTCATTTTTACATTTATAAGACATTTCAGATAAGCAATTTTATATCAGCAATGAGTATAACATCCAAATTAAAGTATAAATAAACGAATATATACATTTTATCAATTATAAAAATACGAACGGTTTAAAGGAGTTAAGCACTCGTAGTGAAATTCAAACAATCAAATGTATTCAAACGGACATAACATTGGACATAGCACAAAAACATCTACGAGTAAAAGCTTATGAAATTCGAGTTATTTCATTTCATCCTCAAATTATTAATATATATAACTATATTTTGAATAGAAAGGTATGTTATATAAATATCAATTTTATCTAATGCATGAAATCAGTGGTTTTTGTAAAAGAAACATGTTTTTGAAATATACATTCTTACCTTTGTATAAGTTGGACTATTCATCGCTCGAAAAAATGCAGTGGATACAGCTCTGGCATGAGCCCACAAGATGATTCGTTTTTGTCCCAATTCAGATGACATTGTGCTACAGACAACGATACAGCTAAATACAATGTGTCTAAAATAAAAATGTAATTCTTCAAAAGGAGAATACATATTTAATCAAACAAAATAGGTTGAGGGTACAAATACAAGAGAAATGTTCAAAATAGCGCGACATATGCTGAAAAATATTAATTACATGCTTTTTATCCACTAATATGTGAAATAAATCACACAATGTATTTTAAAATGTGGATACATTGACAAATTAACCACATTTAAGATTGATCCATTATATAGAAAATGTATGATTAATAATGATTCAATATGAATTATGTATATATGAAAATTGTTCCAACTGTTTTACATTCAAAATAAAGATGGTATTTGTTTTATCTGGCAATATTTAGTATCAAAATATCATTATAAGGTTCATTTTGTAAACCTTAACTTTAGATTGCGTATCTGAGATCAGAATATATGAGTAATGAAAACACAAAATATTTATACTGTTTTTTGCGGACCTTTTAATTGCTCCCAGACAAAAATGTGATCAAAACATACAAAAAAGTCCTTAATTAGGTTTTCTCATGAAATAATTTATAAATGACAGACAGTTTGTGCATGTTCGTAGCAGTACATATACCCAATTGACCGAGGTGTCAAGTTATATGATACTGTTCTATATGTATTCCACTTTTTTTTTCGGTGATTGCATATCATCAAAAAATATAATTAAGTTTTCTCATGAATATGTTTTTAAAACTCAGGCCGCTAGAATAACACTTTCAAATATATGACTATTGCTTGTGTATTTACGTAGCTGTATATGCATATTTTAAGTTATTTATTGTGTCTATTTGTCGCGCCCATTTCAGCAATTTAACTAATAATATCAAAGTAAAATACAAAGTAAAATATAAAGTTATTAAAACAGTTGAAGAGCTCAAGTGACAAATTTAAATAACATTATATAATATTATATTAATATATTACATTAATATAATTTGCAATGCATCTCACATTTTACTTCATTAACGCATAATAAATGCTGAAATATATTCTATGTTTTTTTACTGTACAGGTCATCTCAGTCAAGGCATTACGTTTTGAACTTTTACGTTTTTAATGAAAAAACAAACGCGTCATTAGAAAAGTCTTTTGGTATTTGGTGTTTTATAAATTGCTGCAAATATTGCACCAACTTCTATTATCAAATGCGTAGAATCATACCTCACATGTAACATAATAATATTCGGAACTATTATTTTGTAAACCAAAGGGTAATGAATGTCAATATATATAAAAATGCATGTATGTTAGCTTACAACTTAAAACATAACAATTGAAGGGCTCCGTGCAACAATGTGTTATGTCTGAAATTGACGTTTTGAGAAAAGATGCATTGAGTGTCTTTTAATTGGTCATTTATATAAGGTTTGGCAAGTGGCCAAATGATAAAATGATAATAACAGCATTGAATTCGTGCGATCACTTAGGTATATAACATGGATCTATAATCATGTGACACTTTGCAATACATTTCAGCGAAACCTGTTAAGTAGACTTAACACATTGTTGCACGGAGCCCTTCAATTGTCTATTAATTTATATGCGTCAGATAAACTCTTACCCAAAACTTACATTTAAAAGTTGTGAAATATAAATTGACATAAACCGTGTAATGGTGTTCAAAATGTCTTACATCAAAATACCTCACATCAAAATTAATATTTACGGTATATATTAATCATAATTATTTGTTTTCCAATCATTCACAACGTTTTGGTATATATACAGATGGTTATAGTTGTTCTTTCTAATACACATTTCTATGTATGCACATTTTCATGAATTTCATTTATTTGTTAGAGCCTCGGTTATATGCAAACATTATCAAACATCTAAAACAAATACTGATTTTGTAAGTATTTAATGAGTACCTAATGATTCTTGCCATCAGTTGTTATATTTCATTCAAATAAATTAACGGTGCTCTGACTGAACAAAAATATGTTATATGTTATAGAAATATTTTATATGTTTATTTTAATGATATATTTGTTTTAAATAAACTAAATATTTGTTTAATTATTTTGATTGGTTTATGCATCTATCTTCTGCTGAGATCAATTGGTTCAAACTAAAATCAATATTATTTAGTTCACACCTGTGAACATATATGAAAGTGTAATCCACACCAAAATACTAAAAACAATTGTCTAAACACGAACATTTCTAATTTATATCTAGCTAAGATGTGAAATATCGATATTTGTCGTAAAGAGCATTTTGAAATATTAGACTCGCCACAAGCATAAACGTATATAATAAACATTCACATAACTGACATTTTACGTTTTTGCGCAATAAACCTCACTGCTCTGATGGTGCAATCTAGTCAAAAGGAATTTTAGTGTTTTGGACATATTTAATCATTTTGAGCCTCGGTAAGAGGTAGGTTAACGATTTGGTACCAATTTTTTAAATAAAGTGATAACTTAAATGAATACCATGTTATGTCATTGAAAAGTGATACTTATAAATGTTTTTTAATGATGGCTAAAGCTTGTTTTAAGTTGTTTAAATTAAGTTAAAATAAGTCAAATTTATGCAAATTCGTATATTTGCAATAATGAACATTATTGGATACTATTTAGTGTATTTCTAAATGGCATTGCATTGGAAGAGATACAATTACGCGATAGAAACATACAGACCACCAGAATGGGCTAAACATCTTCCTGGCGTTCCCAAAACGAAAATAAAGGTAACACAATATTACATAGGTTCACCTTTTCTTGCAATTGAAGCAGCTTTTAGCCAAGAAATGTTTGTTTTACCCGATAAACCATTTAATCAAACAATGTAAAGATTGAATTTTATACAATTAAGTTCTACTTTTAGATATCTTCCGAACGGGCAAAGTATAAACATTTGCACAGATGCAATACAAATGTTACGAATGCATTATATTTTACCATTGACTCGTCGGAGTCGAATAGCAAGGGAGATAATATCGAATAAATGCGGCTGCCACAATCAGTTCATGTCATAAATGTGGGTACATTTTCAAGTATATCCAGTATTTTAAACACGACAAATATATTACACACAAAGATAAATCTTTCAGCTGGCTATGCTACCAACTCCGCTACACAAATGGTACCTTCCTGGGACTCCGAATGAATTCGAAGTCTTCATAGATACTTATCTTCGCTAGATACTTCTCTTATAGACGCTTTGCGTGTTGATTCCGCCGGAAAAATAATTTGCTGGAATAATTACTCACAAAGCAAGCTATAAACGGAATTTCGTTTTTTCCGCCTCTAATAACAGTTAAGGTGGTTCATCAAAACCAGATATACGATTTGAAAATGAAACAAAATATTATGTTTTACTGTGTTTTCTTTCGTTATAACAAACTGCATTTTGCAGTGCATTTGCGTGGATCTTACTGCGTAATGCGAATTGTTTGGTGTTGTATTAATTTAGTGTTTTTTTTTCTAAAAGAGTATTCTAATGTTCACCATTTCAGATAAAAGTAATCATATATGGCTTAACATTTATAATCCATGGAGAAATACAACGCGGCCTGAAAGGGTTTTCATGCAAAAATGAGAAGCTAGAGCCGACTGAATTGATGGCATAATCATTATAAATAGCAAATAAAAACTTTAAGATATAATACTTTTTATACATCGATCACCTAACTAACTAGCTAATCTAACTTTTTTTCGTCAAAAAATTAGGTTCCATTGGTTTACATTGAATTTTGTGTAGTTGCAATATATGCAAACATCGAACGTTAAGTTCTAACATCAGTTTGTTAAAATCATATCCACTTGCAGTCGTCTTTTTCGTCTTTTCGAAAACTTATATATCGAATGGTTAAGTATTTTCTTTTTAAAACATCATGCAGGTACTTTTTTCATTATTATTTCTATCATTGTTTTAAATATGTTATAATACCATAACAGTTAATATACCATATAATCCATTTTAGTAAAGTTTCTAATATATTTTTTTAATGCAATTACTTATATCAATGAGGAAATTTGTTATATTGGAAGGGTTTGACATAAGGAAAGTTGACAATGTAAATTTATGCAATCCCACAAAGAAACCAATTGTGAGATTATATTGTAAGACGACATTTTAATTCAAATATCCATTCGAAATATTAATCTATTCTTTAAATTACTTTTTCTCAAACTCTCTATTATATGGTATGATACGCTATCAATAGAGAGTTTGGGCATGAAAAATGTATTTTTGCGACATTTTGCGAAAACACTTTTAGCCAACCACCAAGTGTTGGTAAATGTTCCTATAAGCGTTATGTTAGTTTGTATCTCTACTGTTTGTCGTTAAGTGTCAAACACATTCTTTAAGTCAATCAAATAACTCTGCCCAATCTCTCTATGTTTAATCAATGTTTTATCTAAATTGCATTCTCTACTTTATACAGGGGTAATTTTTCTGGCTGATTTATTTGTTTTCTTTATTGCTTTGACACAATCAAAGCTCTCGGTGATGTTGTTTCATGTAAAATTAAAGGGACAGGGCATTTGATTTCTTAATAAAAAATATTCACATTTAAAAAATATATATTAAAAAAAGTTGTGCATTAGCCGTTTGAAAAAGAAAATATCCGTGTACGCGAATATACTTTTCAACGTGGTGTTTTTCACGATAAAAACAATATGGAACATACAATACTTCACAGTGGCTATTCCCATGATGTTTTAAGAAAATGGCAAACTACAGATACACAATTGACTCAAGCTAATTTCATTTATCCTATTTTTATCACGTGAGCTCATTTCAACGTTTCGTACTTAATAAATAAATGAGCGATAATATGGGTTTGACATATCCTAAGAAAATACGAGAGCGAAATTGTATTTCGTTTTGAAAGGTGTTTTCGGTGGAAATTTTTATTTACAAATTTCATAAGATTTTAAAGGTTACCGATACACACACACACTATGATATGGTAACGTGACATTTTAATTGGGAAATCAATTGACATTTTAAAGTAGTACAAAATGTCTATAAGCAAAATGGGCGATAATCGAGATATAAAATTCAATCAATAAACTTCCAACCATTACTGCAGACCTGTATATGTCACGCCATAGCTTACGTCTCCAAACAATTGAGCTATGCACGAATATGATTGGACGAGAGGTTTTACTTCCTAGATACTTCCCTCAAACATTAGCGATTCCAGAAGAATTCACGTTTGGGCCCTTACATTCTGACTATATGTAAATCGATCAATTTTCAAACTCCATAAATCAATATTAATATTCCATTTTATATACTTGAGATAACTTTTACTGTTAATTTATATTCTTATGACGTACTTTAGTCCATATTTGAATTCCAAATCTAAAATAGAAAGATATTTTAGACATTTAAATTTGATCATTTTTGATAAATTACAAAATCTATTTTCTAGTTTTAAAAATATAGGATTTTATGGATTTTTTAAAACCAACATTTGAATTGATTTAGGTTTCTAACAACTTATCAAATAGCATTACACAAAGATGTACACTCAATATTTCATTTAATGTTTATTACAGTTTTCAAAAATATGGATTTGTTGAAAAATCAGGTGGTAAAGTTTGCACACTTTAATCATAATGTAATATTTCTGAAAAATAGAAGGGTGCGCAAACTTGGGCATAGGTAGAGAATGTGCGTGCGGTAATCAGCTACATCCCCATATAATAAGTTTATCCACAAAACCTAGCACAATCAAGCACAACGTAAAATTCTAAAAACATATAGCCGGGTTGTTAACAGTTTTGTGGGCGATAATCGAAGATTTCTTGGCAAGTCAATGTTGACGATATTTTACAATTGGTGTGATATCTTTGTAAAATATAGATATAAAATGTTCTAAGTTACGAATTAAAGTGAAGCGTTTTTCTTTAATCATAGTTCACATTTTGACATTAATTTGTGTTTAAAATGACCAGAAAAGCGAAAAATAAACTTTTTCATATGAAATTTGTCTTGTGTCAGAAAAATTTTATCGGGTTCCCAGTTTCAAATACCAATATCTTCATTAATATTTGTCTCAAACAAAAATAAAAATAGGTTTGTTCTAGTCAAAAGTTGGTCTTTCCAATGGGCCAAATATGATATGAGTGTATAGTATTTTAGAAAATGTCTGAAATAGCTACAAACATTGAAAAAATAAACAGCTTGTGATTGGTCAATCAAAAAGGTTAAGGATAATGGTATGCAACAATTATAAATTATTTACATGCCATACGCGTTTAATTTGATCAATAATGACAAATAAGACTGCGTTACGAAAGAAAAACTGTTAAACAGTGTGGTTTATCTAAGATTTAAACGTTGATCGAAATTGACCTTTCCAACGAATGATCGCTTAATTTTGATCAAATTGTTTTTATTCAATATTGTGTAATACTCTTAAAGGCCAACGGGTGATAACGACTCTTTGTTTATCCTATTTTTTAGCACGCATTAAGTTTGAGAGCTGTAAGTTACTTTATTTCTTATCATCTTCCAAAAACTCTTAATCTTGCCGAAAACACCTTGCTGCCCTCATATGTTTCTTCAGATCAGTATGCGTTCGTTCAAAAACAATATTCAAATAGTTAGAATATAATATAGTTTTTGAAAAAAGGCAAGACGTTATATTACATACACTATACAATCAAATGTATTCAAAATATATTTGTGAATTGTGGCTTTCAGTATTATGAAATATTTTACGATACTCTTCTGGTTTTCTGATCAGCACAAAACACACAGCTTCATTCTTCATTCAGAGCTGGTTTTGACTAGAACGTTAGAACGGGGGATAGTAGAGACTTGCTTAAATGCTCAAACGAAAGTCCTGAATATCTGAATGTGATAGTTTTACTTTATTTAAGAAATCGTATAATCAAAAAAAGGTGAAATCAACTAGGTACCGAATCCTTGAGTTTTCATTAAACAGAGTTTAAAAATTGGGACAATGAATTTCCATTCAGCATTTTTCCCCAAAATTAAGCACAAAAAAGTTATTCTTACCATAACGAATTTGGTACACATAATTACCCCTGAACACAGGCATGACAAAATGACATGACTGTGTCAATTTGCATATACTAGTAAATTGAAAAGCACTATTTCAGTGAAATGTGTATGTTTAGAACGCGCTAAGACTTTTGAACTTTAACATTTATGTAGATTAAGTATGTGTAGGCCGCTTTGAGGGCCTTTTGTCCATAGTCATGACCGTTCGAAAATTATGTTTTAATTTTATAATAATCAATTTTTTTATACAGCAATAAGCTGTCAATCGATACATATTAGGCATACCTTTAGTATTCAGGATATTTTTCGGTAAGAAATTTAATAACGTCACAGAAATTAGCCAAAAACCTCGAATAGCGGGCCTCCCAAGGCCCGGAACCTCGTTATATTATAGATTATATTGTAACACTTCTTAAAGCTACCTTGCTGGAATTGAACCATGTTACATCATTTGGAAATACCCATCATCTCTGATATACAGTGACTTCCAACGCACTATCCCGTTCCATCTCGTACATAAACGAGTCGGTCGCCGTAAAACCACTGCCATACAGCACACACTCGTCATTGGCGCCGTTGCTACGGTAAATAAACCCATAACATGCTTCATTGTCCGCACAAAGCACACTACATTCAAGCAATGACAAGTCTGCTGTGGAAACACGTTGCAATTCGGGGGCAGTGATTCCTGGGTGGACCACTCCAATGTTAGCTTCTCCGCGCCGAAAATTGTAAACGTTGACGTAATCCGGGTGGCCATTTCCATCGACTGTATCACCACCGAGGCTTAAAGAACCCATGATTCGACTGGGTCCGTTACCCGGTGTATTGTAGACCGCGCCAATATTATCAAAATTGCCTTCGCCGCGATATATCGTGACCAATGCGAGACATCCACGGTTGTCAGGGTCAGCCGTGGGACTGCCCATGGTAACTAAGAGACTCTTGGCATTACCAGACAGTGACCATGCGTAATCGTCGCCCGTTGCTATGAGGATAATGGTGTTGGCCGGTAACGTTTCTATGACACTGATGAACGCAGTGGATTCGGCCGTGAACAGACTGGTATCGAAGGTGTGAATGTTGTCGGATGGTATATCGCCGCTGAACCCTAAACAGTAGAAACGTTACATGTACCGTATATTTCGGGCATTATTTTCGCCAAATCAAAAATGTTGTGTAAGTCAAGATCTTTTATCATATTATATTCGTTTTTTTTTTAATATAAAAAATAATGTTTTGCCATTGAACACTTGAATAACAACGGTTGTCTGAGCAAAAACATAAAAATGAGAAACATGCTTAATAAGTCTAAATTGATGCAATCGATACTCGCCTGCGGCATACATGTTTTTTATAGAGCGTCCAGGTGACTAGAAATAGGCTGGTAAAATATTGTTGATATAAAGTGATATAACAAATGTATATGTACATATCAGAATCAAAACAAATCCAAAACCTATGTTTCCATCGATGGTGACAATATTGATCCCTCGTCCTGTTGCACCGAGACCGCCAAAGTTGATCGTTTCATCGCCAATGTCAATGGTCGCTCTTGACATTTCATCATAATCGGCATCGTCGAAACTGGTCGCGTGTAACACGTATTCGCGCGATTCCGATGAACCTGTGGTATAAAACATTAAAATCAGATAAAAACGCGATAGCTTGATCCGACGCTATACATCCCTGCCATGATATGACTACCGGCACAAATCCGGAATTTGCGTTGTTCTTCGTTGTTTACAACATACTTAATAATACTTAATATTATTATTAGTTTAAGTAAATATACAAATGTCTTATTCTTACCTGCAATCTTTCCAGCTAATATGAAGATGAATAAATGCAATAAATGATCACACAAGCAAAACATTTTCCTGGAACCATATGCCAAACATTAGGGAAGGTGACTACTCAAATCAGTTGTTTAGATTTATGTAGCAAAAAAATGCTTGTATTCATTTTTTATTTTGCTTTTAATGTAGGCTCCACATATGACTGTTATATATCAACAAGTCAATCGAATATCGTCAATGAGTAAGGCATCCCGTGGGACAAGCGATTTTCTTTTAGACGTCATTAATACGTTCCTTGATAATTTAAAGAACATTCATTAAGCCAAGACGTAAAGCTACATCGAATGTGGCCCTTATTAAAAAGATTGGATATTAATTTAAAAGTAAGACGATTGATTTTGTTTTGGGAAAACTATAGTGTGTGATG
>LQRL01109404.1:0-11239 GCA_001703475.1 Hydroides elegans | reverse complement strand
AAATCCCTAATTTACAATTAGCCAGTAGGCAAGAAGTTGTTCAATGTTTTTTTTTTTTTTTTTGATAATTAAGTTTAAATTAAAATATATATTACTTAATATGACGCAAACTTATGTTCATTTTCTACTACAAAGTTGATAACAAAACTAGAATATATATTAAAACAAGTTGTTCACAGAGCAATCAGAATTTTAAAACTTATTACATGCATACCATTTAGATTTTATATATCAAGTCTCGGCGAAAAAAACATGTATAAGTATGTTTTCTTTTATAAGTTGGTTTAACTTTATATTTTTCATATTTAATAGTTGAAAACACAATATTCAATAATGATGTAACATTAATTAAAAGTAAGGAGAATATATATGATATCATGACAGTTTTCTTTCGTTTTCGTATAACACACTTGTACTATTAGAGAGTTTGGGCAAAAAATGTATTTATGCGACATTTTTCGAAAAAAAAAACGCTTTAAGTCAACCACCTATTGTTGGTAAATTTTCTTATTTGTATCTCTTTTCTTATTTGTTAGTTTGTATCTCTAATGGTTGTTTTTAAGTGTTCGAAACAAACTTTTAGTCAAACGAATAAATTTGCCTAAACTGTCTATTAAGTGAATGTACTTATAGTATCTGTGTAGATGTCTTTCCATTTTATATGAGAGGTCTTTGCATTTCGGAATTTATATAAATTATCGTCATAACGAGTATATACGTTTCCAAGTTTTCGAAGGTGTGCTTTAAGCACGAAAGAACACCGTTAACAAATGGAATTTTATCAAATCCGGGTCTACTTGTGGATGTCGTTGATGTGAAGGCAAGAACAAACCAAATAATTTCCGCAATTGATATTGTCTATAAAAACTGTTCATTACTCACTTATTTAATTAATAGCATATTTAAAATAATAATCATCTTTTCATTTGTTTTAAACTTCTCCGGAAATGTTGAAGAGCTAATAATAAATTTATTTGAAGAAATTGCACAATAGATTATAGGATAACGTTAAAATCATGAAAGTTATTTGGTTTAAATTCTTGTATGCTACAAAAAAGGTGACGCAAATTATATCGAACTTTATTTCCAAATATGGATACATAGAACATAATAAGTTTGTTGTGATTTTGAGACAACTGTACACTTCATCTTGCTCTCACAAAACACTGTTGCCATAAAACACACCAATCTTTACGTATAGATCACTAGCTAATATCTATACAATAAAGTATTTAAAGGAAAATATGTCGTCTCTTATGAATAAAATTGACATTTACAGGTCTATTGATAGATAATATAATTAAGTTGTACATTCAAAATAACGATTTGCTATATTTTCTAATTTTCTTTCCTACAAACGTATTAATACAAAAGAATTCGCCTTCTTTTCTCATCCCAACAAGCATCTATATAATTTCAAACTTAAATATTTTTTATCACATTTATTTCATATTTTTCATAAAAGTATAGAAGTAAGAATATCTTAGAGTTTTGAACAGTCATCTTTAAAAGAAAACTAATATTCATTTTTCGCTGTCTGTCGGCTCAATGATTCCAATCTCTCGTCGTATATTTTCATCAAGTTCATCCAAACTCGTACTTATAGAAATGACTGGAGTAAGGCTTAACACATCTTTCTCGATCTGAAATTGCAAAATATGCAATATGCACAGCGTTATTTATGTTTAAATCCCCTTAGATAATAAAATAGCTCTTCAAATGAAAATAATAGTGTAGAAATTACAATGAAGTAAAACAAGAAACATTTTATAGCGTCTGTTGAATCTATCATCTCAGATACATTTACTTGAGTGCTGCATAATTTATTGTTTCGTTTAATGCAAATGACAATCATACGTACAGTCTTAATTACTTTACTGGCTTTACAGCTTGTGACTTTAATAACAACAAAACGCGCGTCAGCGTGACTCGGTGTTCCTTTTTGTCCGACAAAGAGATAAACGTCTGGAATTGGATGCTTTGCTAAAATAGAAAATATTGCACAGATGTATAGATGTTCATTAGTTGCTTTTATTAAGAAAGATGTTTTAGTTTAATGCTTTAGTCAGTGAAGGTTAAGGTTATACTGTTCTAGAAGCATGTAATATAATTTTATGTCATGCATTATAGTTAGATCAAAATTTATATTAAATTAAACAAGTGCATCGATGAAAATGTATTATCAACGAAAAACCCCTTTTCTAGTATGCATAAACAAACGTATAACTCAGTACATTCGATTTCTCATATAATTAATTAATTAATCAGTCACATGAGACTTACGTTCAGCTTTTGGATTATTTCGGACTTCTTGTTCAAAGTAACCGGCAGCCGGTAGAAATGTACCTCGGTAATCAAACACTTTAACTTGCGCATATGCGTCTTCGTGTCGTTCTATTTTCTGACACTTCTCATTGTTAAAATGCGTTGCATAATAAACAGAAGTCCTGGTCGAAAGAAAAATGTTTAAAATGGTATCATAAATGGGGATATACGAGGTCGTTTTAAATAATACAATTTGCATATTTATAATCATGATCCATATGAGAAGAACATTTTGATTAAAACGTTACCAAATTGCAGGTTTGGCGATTGAACGTCACCCTAACTTTAACATTACACATGTTAGATTAAAACAATTTAATGAGATTGGAATAATATGATAAATTATTCTCACTTGCAAAGCCGCTTAGCATATATGTCACCGTTCTTGCATTCGATGGTTATTCCACGACCAGTGTTTTTAAGCAGATTGATCACCTCGCGGTCAAGCTTTGCATTGTCTGTGCGCTGCCAGTCTGGAAGATGTATTTTAACCCTTCCATTCTTTGTAGCATATAGCTGAAAAATAAAACTATCATATAATAAACTATGAATTAATTTGCTATTGATTTCTCATGTTAATAAATTGAAGTTTTTACCTATAATAAATTTTACATGAAAGCGCATTCAAACATGGAATGGGTATTTAAGTTTATGATATATTGTAATCAACATTAATATTGACTTAAATATATATATGTATATAAGATAATATATATAACAAGTGACAATTAAAACACAATAGTTTAATTGATTGCGGAATCCGCTACTTACAGCTTCTTTTACCATTGACAAACCAACATCATCAAGAATTTTTATTTGTTGATCTGTTAACGGATCATAGGCAATAATACAGCCAGCAGGTTCAGTAACATGGTGTTCGATAATCTTTTCACTTTGGTAGTATATTGTTATCATCATGGCACTATCATCTTGAAAACATAATAAAACGAAGAATGAAAAGAATTAGGCGGTGGCCGAAACAACATGTATACGATATCAAGGGATACATTTCATATATCATTTTTGACAGCCTCACTTGTAGAGGCCTAACACATATATAGATTGTGATATAATATAGGATTTTATATGATGTAGGTATACCTGCTTCATTACACGGGTGCCCTATGTCAATCTTTTCATAAACTCTATTGACGCCAAATCGAAAATCATTATTTAGCATGCATGGCTGCACAGGAGGTGAGATTGGTCCTCTCATATCAAGTTTGGCCATTTGACTTGCTACTGCTGACCCATAATCATTGTTCACTTGCGGACTCGGTACTGGTGATTGTGCAAAGTCATGAAGGGGGCTCAGTGGTGCACTGGAGGAACCTATAATAAATGATTTATCATTTTGATAAAGCAAAATATTTAAGCATGATTGTTATTATTGTGTTGCTCTTAAGGGGAAAATGACATTATATGAAGTAGACTTATCTAATGAGTGTATTGTGCAAGATAAATCATTGTCAAAGTTATTTTGATATTTCACGAAATGACATAATCCGTCTTAAATAATAAAAACACTAGGCACCTGCTACAAGACCAGCCGGACTAGGCACTGGTGCGTAAGCATACGGAGATGCCGCGGTTGAAAAGTTCCAATGAGCTGTATTCTCCTGTCCTATACCGTGATGTTGGTGTGGACTAGATGGTGTGTTAAAATGTGCAGGACTAGGAGTAGAGAATCTGTTTTGCTCTGCATTCACGGGAGTCATAGCGTTAAGTGGAGATGGGCAAACAAGATCCGGGCTCTGGATGTGCGAGTGGCGACTTTCCCCGGCACGTTCAAGAAGTTGATCTTGGAACCGACGATTTTGGTCTATATATAAATTGTCTTGTAAAGGTGAAGTACATTGGGGATGGTCAATTATTTCCTTTTTGATAACTGGATTCAAGTTGTAGCCCATATCTCTTGGAACCATTCCTTCAGTCTGTTTATCTATATAATTGATGTTTTAGTTATGCATTCAGATATTTTGCAAGAAGTGATGTTGTTTATAAATATTAATAGAGCTGTTCATTAAAGATTATTGATTTAACCCTATTGATGTTTCTTATTTCAAAACCATGAATAAAAAAACACATTTCATCTTGTTTGATAGTTTTAATGATCAGTCATTATACAATATCAATGACCTGTTTGTTTGATTAAATATCATCAATACTGTATATTATAGAGTTTTAAAAGGCGCTTTTATATCTACCAAAGGGACGGCTTGAATCATCTTCAAAGTCCATTCTCTCTTCTTTCATTATCGTTTCCCTCAAAAGCCTATCCCTATCATAAGAGGATAGATAGTCCCTTTCCATTGAATCACATGTTAGATTTTGTAGATCAGATGGCATTCCAACATTCATGTGAGGATGGCTACTTGGACGCTGATCTGTGTCAGGAAAATATATTTACATATTCAACTATTGAGTGTTACGGCATTTCAAAAGTTTAACTATTAATACAAGCATTATACAAGCACATAAAATGCATGTATATTCATTAATTCAAATAAATAACTATTGAAAAGGCTTAGTTTCAAGACAAAATTAATAAATCAATAACTTATAGTAAAGTTTCACAAGACCCATTGTGTGAGAAATTATAACAAAATCATAAAGAAATAGTTTAAGAAATCATACCGGCATTACACCCTCAACCCCTTTCAAAACATCATTAAAAGGACAAGTTTAAGAGGGCAAGTTTAATTACAATGAATGTGAATCGCAACCGAAACTTTGCATATGCCAGCTTTAACAGATGATTGATGTATGTTTACTAGAAAGATGCATGACAGAGGCAATCAAATGATTTCCAGTTGGAAATTAATGCATTTCTGGTTATATACTTCATCATAACAAATTCGAAAGAATGATATTTGATGGGATCAATTTTCTTAAAACTTTAATCATGTTTTTTTTTCAATCTGTATAACACCGTAGCTTAAATTGTTTTTGTATTCTTTTAAATCAACTTTTATATTGACTGCATACAAAATATGGGTTTTGTAAATTTTCATATGAATATTTGTAATATTTTCATCTCAAATAATTGGGCATTATTTATAGAAAACAACTAAAGTAGTCACCGTTTATAGATGGTCCAGGTGCAATGTAATCAGCAACCTGAGCCGGAATAGTTTGTGACCGATCCTGGTTATTGTGTTGCATTTGCTAAAAAAAGGAAAATAATAAGGACAACGTCTATGTAATTTAGAAATGATTCCTGCTATGTTATCATTCAGTACTATTCAGTAACTATATATTGTATGCACCAACATTGCTTATTATTTATGCACCAACATTGCTTATTTTCTAAAGTTTATATGTTAAATACTATGTATTTGTTATTACCTTGTATATTGAATTATCTGTGTAGTAATTCTTGTGAATGGGGTGCGAGGAATTTTTATCTATGAGAAAGAATAACACATTTACATCTTAAAATTAATAATTCAGTATCTAGCATATCATATATCGACATTTACGGAAAACAAGTGAATGGTATGGATGTGGGGTTACATTGTGTATGATTTTGTTTATATTATTAGAAAACGAATAACTTTATACGACTTAAGAAATATATAAAGGCAACAATCGAACCCCTTGATGGTTATCAAGCTGTAATTATGATAAAATAACAACATCAGTTAATGAAACTAAAATTTTAGTAAAATTGAGCGTATAACAAGTAAATATTTAGTCACCTTTTCGTGGGAGAAATTTGTAGACTTTGAATGGTTCATCTGCTTCCCTTTGAGATTCCTCAACGACTTCCTGTATGTCAGAGGCTTTGTTCAATGCACAACGAAGGTTAGTTTTCCATCTTGCAAAGGTTTCATCATCCACGCCTTCTCGGTACTTACCAGTGTGGACAGCCCATTCCTTGAAATTGTATTTTTACTACATGTTTTATCATACTCTTATTATAATTATATTTTTATGATTATTGTTATATATTGAACTATGTATATAACATTTTATATTACTAATGAAGCACAATTTTATTGAAAGAACCTATTATTTTTATATATTGCTTTATTGAGTGAAAGTGAGAAAATGAATACAAGAAAACAAACCTTGAAGACTTTGCCTTTATCGGGTGTCCAATCATGTTTTCCTCCATGTTTCCATGGAATTCTAAACTTTGTTCTATCAATAAGTCCCTTTTCATTTGGAAGCCATTCTAATCCAGGAATTTTACGATCATCTAGCTGTCCTATTAGCCAAGGACGCAATCGCTGTCGAGAATCAGACGACATAATTGTCAATTTTTTTTGTCTAAATATATATCTGATATCCTAAATAATACCACAAAAATGAGCAACAGATAACGTTGTAAAGAAGCTTACTGAAAATAAGATAATTTGATACAGCGCAGCATTCTATCCAAAGCTGATAAATAAAGAATAACTCATTTATAAAGATAAAATTGTTAATACGTTGCATTTAACCTAAAATTCCAAGCAACCTTCAGTGAATTTTAAAGCAAATGAAACACATAACATTAACTTATCATATGTAATTCCAATCCCCTTTAAATCGCCCTCTTGCTGTCAATTGCAGGGTTGGGACGTCACGTTGTGATAGATTGCTTCAACACAAATTGCATGTTATTTGTAATTAGAACGTTTAACTTATTGCATGCGTGTGTGATGTGTATGCACTTATATGACTAACCTTATGGAGTCATTAAACATCCTTGCATTCATCAAACGTGTAACCTTCGAGCGCCTTGAAACTAACATTTGGTAAGAATTATATTAAGTAAAAAGAACCCATGTATTTAGTATTTTTATAGTGTCATTAGCATAACATAATTTGTCAATAATCGAAGCATTTGCTTCCTTCATATTCAATAATCTACTTTTGGGTGTATATAAATGTTTCATTCATATATTATATTTAAGCACTACATCACACATGGTTTATTTGTATTTTTTTTCATATAAAAAATGAAAACTCTTTGTCAACAAGACCTAAACTATAAAAGAATATGGCTCTATAATGGAGCTAAGAGTAAGCATGTTGTCTTTTCAAACTAGATGTACACTTATTTACCATACAAAAGAATTGTTAATGCTCAAAGACAAAACACAAAGCTGTATTTGCTATAATTGTTTTGCTTTTGATTCCCATCATTCATATGTATTGGTACATTCTCAAATTTATGTCATGTATTGCTCGTGGCGGTTACTTTTGTCTCTTTTGCGGTCACTTAAATTATCCTCAATGTGTGCTCATTTAATTAATGGGGATCGCAATTGAGCATGAAGGGACCGAAAATCTACCATAAGAACCAATGTAAAAGAGGTGAAATCAAATTTAATATTCATGCCTGCGATAAAAATTAATTCTTCATTTTCTCAGTAATGCTTGAACAGCTATTGAACTTTAAGATACCCTAATTTAATACGGGTATGATTTATACTTTTCTTATAAATAACATTTCAATATGCACAGAAAATGCACTTTTTACTCACAATCTGCATGGGAATGAGGCGGTCCAATATATTAAAACATGCTATCT
The DNA here is from genome assembly GCA_001703475.1 of Hydroides elegans. Taxonomy (NCBI): domain Eukaryota; kingdom Metazoa; phylum Annelida; class Polychaeta; order Sabellida; family Serpulidae; genus Hydroides; species Hydroides elegans. The sequence goes on along the minus strand of LQRL01109404.1, from coordinate 3,390 downwards.
GGGAGACAATACGTCATGATAACTTACACTATAGATAATAGTAATTGAAATATAAGAAATTCTAAATGAATGAAAATAAAGTTTACACATGCCATATTATGCCATGATTATCATATTGTCTATCGAAATTGTTTCATACTAATATATTCATCGAGGCCTACAATATAACTTTAGGAAAGTTTCTTTAAATGTACTTCAAAATATAAATTATGTATGGAGCTCCTCACTATGCATGATGCATCAAAGATAAAAGATACTATTTGAAAATGCACGCGGTTTCAAAAAGCCCAAGATTATACCGATCAAAGTTAAAAGACAACATTAAAAGATAATTCTAGTACTCAAAGGTAAAGCCGACGATATATGATATTTATATTAACTTAAATAGTTGAAGACATATCAAATTATACAACTGAATTTATTTTATAGCACCAAAATCGCATGATAAATCAATGTTTAAATAGTTATATACGCATAAAATAATGTTTCATCCGTGATTTTCAAACTGAAATTTCAGAAGAACGGTAAAACATACCAACAAATGAGGGCTTTTAAAATAATTTAGGCATATTAAGGTAATACAGGCATCACTATCATTTTGAGCTTAAACAAAATAATTAGTCGAAAAATATTGAAATTTCTTCAGTAAATGCTAATTTTATGCAGCAGGGATTGTTTGTGCAAGGATCATTTATCATACACTCCTAGAATACGTCAAAACATGCCTTTTATTTCAAACAACTAACAATGTGGCGCTGTAGAATGATCCAAACTTCGTCGCATATCACAGTTTTAGAAACTCATTAGTTTCCCTTTAAATGTTAATAAGTAACATCTATTTTTTTTACATTAAAATCAATATTGTTTCTAATTGTATATGATAAATGTATATATTGTTGTAAAATATAATTGCTGGATATTGATATGGACCATCATATTCAAATGTAGAATTAATATTGATTAAGAATATTTCTAAGATGCAATATCAGGAATTCAATTTTTACTCTATAAGCTAGATAATGTCATATGTTTCTGATATTGTTTCAACAGCAAATAAACACATATTAAATAGTTTACATTGGATATTCACATCATGTGAAACTCGTTATTTAATGGTTTTATGTCGGATTTATTTTTGTACCATTCAAATAAAAATATTATTAATGAGCTATTAAACCATTGAACCCATTAAGCACATATTAAATAGTTAACATTGGATATTCACATCATGTGAAACTCGTTATTTAATGGTTTTATGCCGGATTTATTTTTGTGTCATTCAAATAAAAATATTATTAATGAGCTATTAAGCCATTGAACCCATTAAGCATGAGGTGTAAATAATTATGTATAATAGTAACTTTAGTTAAAGTATTGGAATATTGAGCACCTGGGTAGCTTATTTAACATATCAAGATGGTCAAGATTTAACATGGAAGATAATTTAACAAACGATTGCGCAAAAAAAAGCGGCGATAACCAAGATAAAAAATAGCACGTAATACAAAATAAAACAAACAGATTCAGTCATAACACTACATTAGATATTAAACTTTAAAGAACGATTTATAGAAAAAAACTGTTCGGATAATATCAGTGTAGGTTTCATAGTTCGAATAGTAAATCTAGGTTTCCAATACAGGGTCGGAAAGTAGAGGCGCACCAAAATTCGTGTGTTATAGCATTCATGCATGATTAACCTCGCTACGTTAATCAACGTCTTATCTTGCACTATTTGGCAAATCATTCCGATTTCAATACCACTGTTCGATAATTATATCTAGACACATTTGCAGTTACAGTGCTGCAGTTACAGGTTCAAAAACATGCCATTGAAACTAATGACCCTCATATCATGCACTCAAGAAAAGAGTGTACTTATTTGTGATAAAGATTATAAAGTGAGAAAATATCATTGGTACCAAATTAATAAGAGTATTATGTGATACAAAAACGTTAAGAAATGTTCTGAAACGTATATATAGTTTCCAAATATGCAATTTTCTTTTCATATAAGACTTAATAATCAGTTCAGATTTAAAGAAAAGAACATAGACATAGACAGAGCAAAACGACTAGCACTTGATAGAAAAGCGTTAAGAATAATGATTCTAATGGGAATAGTGAAAAACTGTGATTAAATACATACGGATATTATAGACAATCTATCATTTTGGACACATCCTTTATATTGTACGAGGAAAGTCATAAGACGAACAAACCTCTTCTGCTGCTCTTCTGCTGCTGTCGTGTTTTCTTGCTGGTGCGCAATCAAATTATCTTGTGTTTTAAAACCATCCGGTCGTAGAACCTCAATTTGCTATTTTGCTTCTGAGCTTATGGATTATAATTTTGACCGATAATTAATGTTTCTATAGATATCAAGTTCAACAATAGAGAGATTGTGCAGAATGTCACAAAAAGGTTAGACTGTCGTGAAGTAAACAATCCAATAACAAGCAATTTCATAAGTTATATGTGGGTCAAATGGCTATAAGCTTAAAGATTTGTTATCCATCCAAAACTCTCTATTGGCCCCGTATATATGAAATAATCTCAACTTTCTCTCGCATACGCAGTCTTGGTAGCCATAATCTATACACGTTTTATCTAATTGAATAGTTCATGGAATAAACGCGAAAATTCTTACATAGCACTTAATAAAATCATCAGTGTATCGACATCTAAACATAAGCAACGTTGTTGTAACGAACAGTAATCAGTAATCAGTAATCATCCAAAAAGTGTCTCCGAAAAAGTTGCATGCAACCATGTCCGGGGACACTGTTATTTTGGGATGATTACAGTAACCGTATCTATCCTCGGGTAGAGGGTGTTCCAAAAGAATACGGGGTATAAATATAAGAGAGATTGTGCAGAAATGGGTCAAGTGTTAGGAATAGGTCAACAAGGCACATATGAGCATTATGATTGGTTGATATTCTAAAGGTACATCTATTACCACAAATAATTTTATGATTGCCCAAACATACGTAATTACGTATCTTCATCCCATCCAAACTCTCTATTGGCAAATACATCGACACTAGTAAAGTAGAGAATTTGGTTTACCTTATTGTCAGGATGGTGATAATCCAGATTCTTCTTTACATTCTGCTATATTCTGTCTCCAAACTTATCTACTCTGACCTGTAAGCAGGGAATGGGCTATGTGCCGCAGCAGGCCGAGCGTCTATCCAATATTCTAGCTAATTTACACACAAACCAAGAAAGCCACTAGCCTTAATCCATCCAAGAAACCAGACTTCCCAGACTGACAGCCATGGCCATGACGACTTCCAACTTCCAAGAATGCCACGTGTTCCAATCCAAGACGAGGCACTATGCTTGAGCTCTTACCTCTCCGACGGTCAAGCACAGACTGACCAA
>LQRL01109401.1:29898-51116 GCA_001703475.1 Hydroides elegans | reverse complement strand
GGGGGGGGGGGGGGGTGGGAAACCCCATTCACGGCCCCCTCCCAAAAAACCCCTGCCTGTTGGGGGTATTTCAAACTGGTAACACAATTTCCGTTGTGGCAGCATTTCTCCACTTTCACCCCTGAAATCGCGCCTTCGGCGAGGGGAATACACCGATTACAAAAACGTAAACCACTCAATTATGGATTTCATGTAAAATATAGTATAATTCTTGAATGATTTATAGAGAAAATAAAGATAATCATATTCAATGATAGATTTTGTGATCAAGATCAATTGAGATAAACCAAATCCACTGAATTTTAGAGTAAAATATATATTTTGAAGAAAACTATATACTTAGTGTGCGGGTTATACAACGTAAGGGTTATACAACGCATTCTAAAACATAAAGTTATAAACCTTAATTTAGTTTTTACACCAGTGCGGGCTATGCATCGGTAACAACGGTAAAAAAAACGAAATCTATCAAAAAAGTGATATATGTTATAATTATAGTGGTTTTAATGCGAGCGCCGTAGGCGCGAGCCGAAATTTTTTTAACCTGAAAAATACTTTTTTTTATACTTTTTTTTCTTGAGATACTTTTTTTTATACTTTTTTTTTATACTTTTTTTCTTCGGAAAGTGAGTGGCAACACTGATATTTAGTTATTCAGAAATTCAGGCTTTCTTTTAAGATAGATTCGCAAATGCTTACGTCGCAAATGCTTATTGCCTACGTCGACGTCATTAACCTCAGCTACACACAAAACATGACCATTAATATGCATTAATTCTGAAATTGATGAATAATAACATTTCTTTTATATATAAATTATATTATCAGATACTTCCACCAATGTCTCATCACCGACACCTTTCTCGACGTCTACAACTTCGATGGCATCTCCTCGGAACAACTTGAACTCGTCGTCGACTACATGTATCGCCAAATCTCGTGGCAACAACTCGTCGCCGATAACATTGCATTAAGTCTCGTTAGCACGCTCGAGATTTATAATTATGAACTAGGGCGACGCGAGAGTGGAGGCGGTGGAATAGATAGTGGGGAGGGAGGGGGTGATTTAAAGGCGGAAGACCAGCAGGATGGTACGACGAATTTTAGAAGAATCGTGAAAGCACCTAGGGTATGTACGGTTTGGTCATTTGTTACATTAGATAGGATGTTTTAATGATAAAAGGGAATTTTCGCATACGACAAGTTTGATTGGTAATTTCTACTTCTGAAAACTAAGAAATTAGTTTGATAATACATGTACTTGATAATACTGTTTTATTAAAACCGTGCGTTTATGTATGCAGGGTGTCAAGCGCTCCTACTTTCTCCTATATTTTGGGGGTCTCCTACTTTTCTCCTATATTTTAGGATAATCTCCTATATTCTCCTATATTTTCGTCTTCACATGATTATTTGTTATCTAAATCGCTCAAAATAGTTTGATAATACTTGATAATACTGTTTTATTAAAACCGTGCGTTTATGTATGCAGGGTGTCAAGCGCTCCTACTTTCTCCTATATTCTCCTATATTTTGGGGGTCTCCAACTTTTCTCCTATATTTTAGGATAATCTCCTATATTCTCCTATATTTTCGTCTTCACATGATTATTTGTTATCTAAATCGCTCAAAATAGGGGATTATTCAAATGCATATAATGTTGATTTTTGTGGTCCTGAAAATCGTCTTTAGTAGTTGCAGAGATGCAGAGAAATGGACACGGGTGCCCATTCAAAAAGAAGTGCTTGCGAGAGCGCAACGATTTTCTCTCGAGTGCTGTTTTCTGGAATAGGTGCACCCGAATATCAAATCAAGATGTCAATTATTCTCCCATATTTCAGGTCAAACTGTCCTATTTTCTCCTATATTTCAGGTCAAATCTCCTATATTTCTCCTATATTTCAGGTCTAAATCTCCTATATTCTCCTATATTTCAGGTCTGAATCCCTATATTCTCCTATATTTCAGGTCTAAATCTCCTATATTTTCGCCCATCTCCTATATTTTTTGGGTCACTAGTCGCTTGACACCCTGTGTATGCATTTGTTAAGCAGTGAACATAGTCACAGCAAATTATTTCCGCTGTTCTAAAATTTCACTATATTTTTTCATACTTCAGAAAGTGAAAGACGGTCGAGTGTATGTCAGTTCAGAAACAGCACTAGATTATATTGAAAAGACCAAACAGGAGCGAAAAGCGAAGCGTCTGCTTGCCTCCAAACAAGAAAACGAGGGGGCTTCGCAAAAGCCCTACCAATCCCAATACGATGAACCAGAACAAAACAATACAGAGGCAATTTCAAAGTTAACTGAGGCAAAAATCGATGACACCGGAACACCCGAACAGGGCGAAACTGAAACGAAAAACGGAGAGAGGTTGCCACAAGACAGCGTAAATGATGCTGATCCAAACTTAAGGTCTGAGGTAACAGAAAATCAAATAGTACAAGAGACATGCGACCACACTCAGCAAAATACCCAGAATGCCGATGAATCAACCACTCGAGACGAATCAGAAACGCTGAATCAATCACCCGATTCTCCTACAAAAGCCCCATCGAAATACACTAAAACTCTAGTCACCAAAACTGTCCAGAAGCAAACGGGAGTCGAACAAACTATACATTATGAGGTCGTGACCTTGAACTCAGCAACGACCTCGAATTCGACCTTGAGCCCAACGACACGAAGGTCAAAGCGTTTGGGCACCAGTTCAGGACCAGATTATGCGGCACTAAATGAAGGAAAGGGAATTTCCCCGGGAAAAGAATCCGATTCTCCTGCTGGTAAGCACTACGCATTAATATAAATGTTGGCATGACAAATATGACTTGTTCATATCAATAATTTAACGCACATGCACACAGACATATTCACTTAATAAAATCATTACATTTAGTAATTTACAAAAAAAAAAACTATATCACTGTGTATATATTGTCATTTCAGAATTAACATTAGTGTTCTGTGTACCTTAAATGTGCTTCAAATACATTTTGTAGTCCATTGAATGTTAAAATGTTCGATTAGTAGAAATAAAAGATAACAATTGAGTTGGAACATACAAAATATTCCTATAGGGTTTTGCATTCAGGTAAAAAAAGGCGTCTGGACACCTCTGACATCACCGAAGCAGAGACGACGTTATTATCACCGCCGCTTGATAAAGGTGACGTCGAACAAATCGAAGAACAAAGCCACACAAGTGACGTCACTCAAGATGGTGAGAAAATATTTTCGAAGTTCATATTTGATAACAATTATGATTATAAATGTTTGAAACAATTGATATCGAATAAAAATGAAGGTGTTTTCATACACCTATCGTCTGTAAAACAAAAGGCCAAAATCCTAATAAAATATGTAGGCCTACACGTAAAAACCTATCAGCAAACTAAATTTTGTATCTAAGACTTTTAATTTGGCAGTTCATCGTCATATTGTCATTCAATTAAGTTCATTTTATTCGATTTGAAATTTTAACTCATTTACCCTATACTTTATATTTTATAGAGATACCACCCATCAAATTAGAAATCGTCGACCAACTTCCTCAATACGAGGCGGAAGTGAATAAGACCAAAAAGAGTGACATCAGCACATCACATTCTGATGACGTCACAATGAACTCAGATGATGATGCTGGAGATGGGGAGCTGGAGCAGACTGAATCGAAGCGTCCAGAAAAGGGTAGGTCTTAACACTTTTGCGCGGCCTTATCAGCAACTGCTGTCAATAGCAATTGGTACCGGGCTTAATGCCTTTTTAAATATCATATTCTAACAAAATCTATGTGACATAATTACTCAAAAAGAATGGGATACGCAGACGGTGAAATTACACTGTTTATATTTTCCTTTGTATTGACTATAAGACTAAGTACACATGTACAACACATAAATAATACTTTAATTCTCAGTCTGAGTGATCATTCAATTGTGTCAAGGTATTATATGTCCCTCAGAATTTCATTCACAAAGCATTGAGAAAGCAGTATAAACTTTGGTTCATAACCTAACAAGGCAATAATGCAACACACGGAAATTAGAATTGTAAAACCATAGACTGTAGGATACTTTTTTAAAATCAAATCTCGATTGTTAAAGGTTTGGTTGGTGTACATCAAATCCTGTTTTCAGAAAAGAAAATGGTAGCTCTCTACTTTGCGGTCGGTGGAGGCTTATTTTGCTGCAGTATCTGTAAGAAAGTGAGTAAATACACTGAACAGTGTACGTACCTCCAAAAACATGTGTATATTTTTGATTTGTACTGTATTTATTGGTCCAGAATAATCAATTTTCTTTTTATCAAACAATTTATCGGAGTCATGTGATAAAAGAAACAGTAAAATGTTGAACTTGAGAAATTAGTGTCAGCACTTTGGCTAATCGTTGCACCAGCACCAGTTTAGTAATGTTTAATATATTTCATTAACTCCCATAGAAACTACCGGACGAAGGTCAAATGAAAGTGCATTCACAAAAGTGCAAAATGCCACTGGGAAATAAATGCGAGTTTTGCCGTTTTGCCTGTTTTACCAAGGAAGGCTTAAGGTATCTTCAGTTCTAAGAACTTAAAATTTCATACAGAAATCATTAAAAAAGCAAGATAAACATAATTGAAGGTCGAAAATTTTCGTTTCAAAATCCATTTAGGACTGCTTAAAAATTATCGATTTACTTGATAAGCATTAAAAATGAGATGAATATAGAAAATGAATTTCGGTTCAGTGACATAAATTTATATATTGTCTTCATTATAAATGTATTAATCATAATAATAAAATTACAATCACATTTTGTACCAATTAGCAATTTCTTCGGTCTGGGGTAAAATAGAAAGAATATTATGGCCTTTCATTCATTATTCTAGGAGGCACGTCGAAAAGGCGCACAGTGATGTCACTACGCTCTCAACACCTAAACCCGTGCCACTCCGGGATCAAGTGTTTGATTGCGAGCACTGCGGTGATATATTTCCCGTGAGTAGTAAAAAAAATTCTGACATAGATGTTTCATTAGGTGGTTAATAATGTATTATATTTGTCGTCATTTAAGTGATCAGCGTTTTATAGCCTGCTAGATGTTGTATTTAAAAGTTAATCTTTCTGCAGTTTATGAAATTCGGATAAAGACAATTATTATCATGCAATGGATTTTTTATTAAAATGAAAATACAAATATACAATGTAGGTGTATATAGCAATATATATAGAAAGTAGAAAATGAAAGTAACAAAATTATATTATTATTCCTCGTATAGACAAAGAGGGAGCTGACAGACCACTTGATCAAGACGCACGACGAGCGACCGTTTAAATGCGATCGGTGCGACGCCACTTTTACGTCGCAACCTGGTCTCTACCATCACCAAAAGATTACACACGAAGATGGTGAATTGATACCCTAGGCTCTCGTTGGGCCGAAAAACAGTTGCAAAAGCATGGCAATTTTCTTTCGTATTCTCATATTCTATTCTCGCAAATTTCGAGTTACAGTGAATACTTTCTACCAAATATCCCTTTCGCAAATGTTGCGACAAATCTTAAATTGTCGATCATTTTCCAAAACAATTTCGCAATTGCTAAGATGCGAACGACTAACACTAGCCTGGATGAATAAGGCCGCGTTCACCCACCACGAAAAACCTCAAAACAGATACAATGTGCTAAAAACTAAAAGTGATATTTGTATAGAAACAAAAAAGTTAATCGTTTTTTTTTTCATCTGAAAATCGCTTAATATTAGTCTTTTTTCGGATGAACGCACCCTAAAGCATTTATGACGTTTGGAAGAAATATCCTCCATAAGTGTGAGTGATGTGTCGCGTAGAGAACATTATTGAATCACTTTTGCATAGGAGTTTTCCTTTTGAAATGTTCATTCTCACCATGCCCGCCCCTCCATGCTGTGTCTATTTTATAGTTTCGTCGAAGTTTTGTGTATAGTATGAATCTGGCCATGTTTCCCTTTATTTTGAGGTCATATTTTTAATAAACTCCAATTTACATTCAACAATTGGAATAGCTTAGCCCAATAAACTACGTAAAGATTTATTCAAATGGCTTTACTTTACATTGCATCCGTTCATCTTCGTTTTCAGAGAGTTTTGAATGCGACCAATGCGGAAAAATCTTCAAAGCAGAGACATATTTAAAACAGCATATAAAAAATACCCATGAAGGCGTGGCTGACCTTAAATGCCATTTATGTGATAAGCAGTTCAAGTTGTTCAACTCACTCAAGCGACACATAAAGAGCTATCATACGGATGACCGGCCCTTCAAATGTGATGGTATGTGTGCTTGGAATGCGTTACAAATACGAAGCCTATCTTGATGTAATATTTAAAATAATTTCTTAAAACTGTTTATGTCTGATGGCGTACAAAGGGGAAGTTTATGTTCATGCATTTGTATAGCAGAGTGATTCAGTCTGATGTTCAACAAATGCGAAGACCACGTCAATGTGGTATAAAAAGAGATCTTAAAACAACAAAAAGTGAAGAAACAAATAAATAGATAAATAAAATGTCTAGCTGGAATCTTTATGATAACTGTATAAAAAAATTAAGCCTCAAAGTTGCAAAAACAAAATGCTATTTTTATAATTTAGGACATACACGTATTTAGAATAAAATTATCTCGTATTTGTTCCAATTCGTATTTAGTCAACAGCTTTTGCGTGACGTTATGTTCTACACAATGAATTATTATGATATTGACATGTTTTGTTGCAGTATGTACATCCAGGTTCAAAACCAAAGAAGACATGAAACGCCATGTGAAGTTACACTATAGCAACTCGAGTCGTTTTAACGAGTCTGGTGAGAGAGTGCCAAAACATCCGCCTGGACTCGATTATCCATGTTCATTCTGTGGCAAAGTATTCAAGGTGAGTAATCATTTCTTTAAAGCGACCGCAGAGTTCTTCCGCATCTGCATCTCAAGCAAAATTTACGTGATGCACGACAGGCATTTATAGGTGGATGCATAAATCATAAGTCTTTATTAACCTTTAAAGAGAAAGAGGTTTTCTTTACAAAATCACATCCTTGCATTCCTAGCATGAATGTAGAATATAATTGATGAAGATAGAGGTTTTAGAGCGGAGTTGATGTACTATTCTTGCTGAAATAACGAAACATACCGTATATGTACGAACCACATCTACACGAAGATGCAATAACATCTGTTAACGTTCTGCATTTGAAAAAAAAAATAACCTTTTGTTGGTTGATTTATGCATATATAAGTTGAAGTGTTAAATCCATTAAGCATATTAGAAAACTGTCACCATGATAAGCGCTTAGGCGCACGTATATAACGAGAAGAATCTGTAAAACTAATAATCTTAACCATGTATTGGTCCCTTTTATTTCGTTTTCGCAGAATTACTACTTCCGCAAAGCCCACGAGACCATCCAGCACCACGACAAGAGCTCCGGCGTGTCCTATTTGTGCACATTGTGCAACAAGACTTACTCGGCACGGCATTATCTCAATATGCACATCAACAATGTGCACAAACCCAAGCGCCTTATGTGTGAAAAGTGCCACAAGACGTATCAGTTTAAATATGAACTGGTACGACATCAACCAAAGTGAGTAAATTAGAGTACCTCAATTAAGGATTATCATTATATAAACTTGAAAACTTAAACGTTAAAAAATAAAGTGCTTTCGTCGTTTCCTGTCTCTCGCTTAACATTCTCTCTCTCTTTCTCTCTCTCCCTTTCTCTCTCTCTCTCTCTCTCTCTCTCTCTTTCCTTCTCTCTCTCTCACTTTCCCTTGCTGTGTTTTCTGTCCCTCTCGCGTTTAACTCTTTATCTCACTTTATATAAAAACTTCTCTCGCTCTTTATGTCTCTTTATACCTCTTAACATTGTGCAACAAGATCTACTCGGCCCGTCATTATCTCAATATGCACAATATGCAACAATGTGTACAAACCCAGCGCCTCATGTGCGAAAAGTGCCATAAGACTTATCAGTTTAAATATGAACTGGTTCGACATCAGCCAAAGTTAGTATTCGTTTTCTCATTGGGTATAGACGTAATGACCATATATCACTTTCCCTTACTCAGGTTACTGTATCTTCTGTCCCTCTCGCTTTTAACTCTTTTTCCTCACTTTCTCTATATCTTTTTCTCTCTCTCTCTTTCTGTCTCTCACTCTACCTCGTACCATTATGCAACAAGACCTATTCGGCTCGGCATTATCTCAATATCAATTTATGTACGAGCTGGTGTGACATCAGCCAAAGTGAGTCGTTTAAAAGAAATCAATACTTGATCAAATATGATCGCGAACGAAAATTCATCGATACTTATTCAAATGATATATTGAAATAGATAAATAATCATGACACGTTTCCTAACATCTCTATTGTTCTCTCCCTTTCTTTTTCCTACACTCCTTTTTGTCTCTGTACGAAACGAATTTTTGGCCATTGGGATGGCATTAATGTTTACAAAAAATACATATTCAAACAAACCACTTTGATTTGAATGTATGATATATTAATTGATTATTCTCTCATTCTAAGATGCAAGGGCTTCCCAGACGCTCCAAAGCCCTACGTGTGCAACCTTTGCGGAACCCAGTTTACGATGAAGGGAAATCTAACCAAACACCAGCAACGGGGCTCATGCAAGCTACACAAGACCTCCGTCAGCCCAGACTTTGTCGTTGTATGTATATTATCTTAAATGTGTTATGTGTATAATAGCATTTTGCCTATATAAGCATTTGGTTAGAAACTGATGCGTTTGAGTTAGACGAGGTAAATAGCTCCGTCAGCCCCGACTTTCAATTGTATATAGTAATTTATTTACGATGTAGTTTTAAAAGATATTGAAAAAATATATTTTGCAGCTTGCTTTTATAAGCAGCATTGCGTATATAGGCATATAACTAAAGAATTAATAAAATCCCCTGCTCATATACAGATAATACTACTTGGATAAGTCATGCGTCTGGGTTTAACACAGTTAGGCTTAATTTAGGCTAAATCATGCAGCGGTCTTGCCGTATCAGGTTTAAGATGTTTGATTAGTGTCAAGTAAAGTCAAATCTATATATCTTAATATTTCTTAATTGTTCATTTTAAATCAGGTGGTTCAACAAGAAGATTCGGGTCAACTTGGTGAAAAGATGGAGATTCCGCTCAACCAGCTTCATGAACTAGGTCAGTATTTACTTTACTTTATATTAATACAGAATGCTTTTAACGCGTTAACGGTGTAACTAAGAAATCCCTACCGTTTGTGATACGTTGGAAAAGATACCTTGAAAATATTCGCAAAGTCATAATTAGTCTAGAGCAGACTGACTCACTCCCATTTGTAATTACATTGAAACCTTGCATAAAAATTGGCTTTAAAATCGGTCCTTTCATCTCCAGTTTTGCCCTATTCGTGTAAAATATAAACACCCGAGTTTTCTCCATTTCAGGTATAGAGGCGGAGGAGGTACTTTTGGCTTCAGAGAGTATTGCGGCTGAAGGAGGTCATATGCAAACAGGTTGGTATTTTTCCTGGAATATTGTGATTGGTGTGTGTGTTTTAAGTTTTCACGGGATTGCGATAGAGCTTGCGCTTTATGAACATTATGTTTTTTAAAAAGCAGCAAGAACTGTGCTTTGAGTATTTGTACATAAACAAGTATATACATTGTATTAATAAAAACAAATAAAGTGCAATAAATCTAAAGCACAGTTATTGTCCGTGAGAACAGAGAGCGCAAGCTTAATACCTTTGACCTAAGATCTACAATATTTTACCACTTTGCTGTGACCCCTCATATATCTGAACATTCAAATCTTGATTACATGTAAATCTGAACTAAAAAGATATACACCAAAATTTATTTGTTTATGTCCTGTTTTGTAGTTACCTCAGAATCCGGCGACGCAGCGACGACAGTGCAGTTCATTGGTGGAGAGCATTTGGAACATGGTGTAAGTATCTTTATGAAATTTTATATTAGTATATTATGAGCTATGTATATATATGCACTATATTCAGAAATTAAAATAGGATTTAAAAACGAATTGTCCTCCAATGATTGCCTTACTGTTGTATTTGATCAAAATATGGTTATTCAAATCAAATTGATCTGTTTCATCCAAAATGATTGATTTGGAATATTTTGAAATTTGAAATACTGGCTTAAATCCATTATGGTTATATGAATTGCCAGATGATAAACATACAATTTGTTAAAAAATGGGAAATCTGCAACGGTTGCTTCGCTAATTGATCAGTGTTAGAACATGACGAACTTCAGTCAAGCGCATTTCTAACCCGGCAACTAAAACGATAAACGATAACCGCAAAAACGATAACCGATAAACGATAAACGATATCTATGAGTTGTAGATAGAGAACTTCACTGTGGGTGCTTATCATAACCACTAGAATGCCTAGGCTATCGAATGAGTTACGAAAGCTGCTATCCATATGAAAGATGATGGGTACTCTATCTCGAAAATTAAGAAGACGTTGGAGGACCAAGGACATCAAATATCAAGAGGATGTCTTTATGATAAAAACAACTAAAACATACATGTATATTCGTCCAAACCTATTGACGATAACTGCTAACCGATAAGCGATGAACGATGTACGATAAACGATAACCGAAAAAACGATAACCAATAACCGATAAGAATTTTGTTGGGTTAGAACCGCGCGTCACTGTATACTTACCAATATTGTAAAGCCTTGATTCAATTTTAGCTCTTTTTATCTCCAAGCTACTAGTAAACATAATTTTGCTTCCATTTTTTCAGGACGACAACCTAGTCATCTACGAAGCCCAATACTCCACCACGTCCACAACCGATGACAACCAAGCAATAGACAACCAACACCCAACCACTGAGCACCAACTCGTCCAAATCATGCCAACAACAACCACAAATAACGTCATAAATAATGTCGTAAAAAGCGAATCCGGAAGTGACGTCATCACCACGTGGGGATCATCTGGACACGTGGTGGGCGATAATAGGGAAAACGCGGAAATGGATTCAAACCTGGAAGTTGAGACGCAGTTCGTGGGTTCGAATCCTGATCAGGATGGGGTTGTGGAGGTAGGGGTGACGAAAGTAGGTGTGACGACAACTGAGGGGGGTGGGGGTGAGGGGCGGGTGATTGTGTATGAAATGGCTGCGTCGACGGGGGATGAAGGGGGAGAAGGTGGTGAGATAAAGAATAAGTTTTATATGACACAGGATGGGAGTGTTTTCAATCTATGATGAAATTAGCGTAACATATATTCTATCTGTATTTCAAACGCTTATGTCTTAGCCGTCAACTAGTGATAAACCAAACAAAACCGCTTCGTATGACTTTGATACCATGCAGCCCTCGTTCCCTCGCAAGCAACCCTTTCATTTGAGGTCGTGGGTTCAAATCCTAATTCGGATGGGGCGGTGGAGGTCTGGGTAACGACCATAGAAGGGGGTGGGGTGTGAGAATGGCAGGGTATTCAATCTATGATGACATTATTTAATTTTGATTTCTGGTTTATAGCCAAGTTTAACCGCATATGTACATGTCAATTGTGATTGGCATGGACCCAGTGAAGCGCTACAATTAACGGAATCACTTTCATCCCAACTCATGGTCTTACCCCCTCTTGCTTATATAGGCATTCATACAAAATGTTCCAAATATAAAGCCTTTTTATATACAGAAGCCTTTTACTTAAATAATTATTATCAAGATGAAATAATGTGTTTCCGAGTGACATAATCTATGATAGAATTGAAGTTCATGTATGGTTTACAATTTAGGGTGCTCAAACTTGAAGCTAGGATTAATCAATATTTTCATTAGTCAAACAACTGTATATCCCCTAAAAATCACCTTATCGATAAATGATGCCTTAGTCTATTGGGTAAAGAAATGGTTGACCATTTTTTGGTTGAATTGCATTTGTTATGAGTTTACTGTTTTGTTATTTTATTTAGTGTAAACTTGTGTCTAAATGAATGTGCTTGTCAAACTTTTCATGGCTTTTTTCTCGTCATGTTTCGCATTTAACAATGACGTACTATGAAATAAATGTGAAAGATCTATGCATTTGTAAATACATCATACCAATAAAGACGAACAAACAAATTGGTCATGTTTTCATTTTCATTATGAATGAATCCAATAAAATGGATCGTGATCAAACACGCTATTTTGAACGATATAAATACAGGGTGTCAAGCGCTCCTACTTTCTCCTATATTCTCCTATATTTTGGGGGTCTCCTACTTTTCTCCTATATTTTAGGGTAATCTCCTTTATTCTCCTATATTTTCTTCTTCACATGATTATTTGTTTTCTAAATCGCTCAAAGTAGGGTTTGTTTGATTATTCAAATGCATATAATGTTGATTTTTGTGGTCCTAAAATTCTTCTTTAGTAGTTTTTCTTTCCATTTTGTTTTCACTTCCGTGTAAATTTTGTTCTATAATGAATATTTATTGATTATTATAGGTTAAAAATCGCTCGCGCCTTCGGCGCTCGCATATTTGCAAGTTACCTTAAAATACCGACTCGCATCTTCGACGCTATGATGTTAACTAATTATTGTTCTGGTTTGCTATAAAGCACCAATTTATATCTTGGATCAGGGAGGAAATCAGATGAAATCTTGGAAAAATCATAGGGAATCAGAAACTGACTGGTCACCTTGTACATGGTTGCATCCGGACTGCGCCCTCGAGGCGAATGATGCAGAGAAATTGACACGGGTGCCCATTCAAAGAGAAGTGCTACCGCGAGGGCGCAATGATTTTCTCTCGAGTGATATTTTCGGGAATAGGTGCACCCTATTATCAAATTAAGATGTCATATATTCTCCCATATTTCAGGTCAAATCTCCTATATTTCTCCTATATTTCAGGTCAAATCTCCCTATGCTTCTCCTATATTTCAGGTCTATATCTCTTATATTCTCCTATATTTCATGTCTAAATCTCCTAAATTCTCCTATATTTCAGGTCTAAATCTCCTATATTTCTCCTATATTTCAGGTCTAAATCTCCTAAATTCTCCTATATTTCAGGTCTAAATCTCCTATATTTTCGCCCATCTCCTATATTTTTTGGTTCATTAGTCGCTTGACACCCTGTAAATAGCAAAATTATCAAGAAATAAACATCCCGTATTTACATTATCAACCATAATAAAACCCGAGTTAAGCAAATAATATAAGCAGATTTTAATCATTAGACGAAATATACTTCCAATCCAGTTCTTGACAAATATTGTGTATTGCAGTGGTAATTATGTGACTCGGAATTGTCGTTTTGACAATCAGGGAAGTTTCCACATTTTCCCACAACAAATAACGAACACATATTCTCACATGTATGCACGTAATAAGTATGGGCTGTCAACATATCACCAGAAACTCCAGACATATATCGCTTAACCAGCCCTGCACCAACACAGCCCCCTTTTATTCCCTTTTCAACACGATACCTAGTTCGCTACAACACCAGTCACATTATGCACTATATGTTCAGTCCACAACAATAATGTACCAAAGGTCAACCAGACGCGGGAGAGGAAAACGCTGTATTCGCGAATAGTCTATCCAGTGTGCGTTTGCTGTCACGTGAGCTTCAAGTTCTTGTCGGGTTCGTACCCTAGATAACCTTTGACCTTGCTCGTGACCCGCTTACAGTCGGCTTCTCGTGCTTGGATTCGACGTAGACGATCTGCCTGTTCGCTCTGGAAAACGCAGTATAATAAATTATTACAAGAATGCTATTTTTCAAATTCTGAATGTCTCAATGAAAAAACAAAAAATAATAATGGCATATTACTGTTGAATTAAGGTGTAGACACATTGGGTGAAACAATCATTTTCGATGGTTGTTTCCATCTTGTTTCCGTTGTGACATGGAAACAACGATGAAACAACCATATGAAACAACCATTTACATAAGCGTTTATATTTTCACGTATTCTGATTAAAAAGTTTTCATTTATTAATGAATTACTGTTAATATGATATCAAATCTTCATGTAAATAAATTGAAAACTCGATAATTGACGACAACAGAACCATACAATTGTCTTTCAATTGTTAGAAAACGTGAATGTTACGTAATAATTATAAACGTCACACTTCAAAATGTAGTGAAGGGGACTTCACGACGACCAAATAAGGTGTTCCTCTCTTTTGTAGCTACAAAACATTACATATAAATATGCACCCCAAATGCGGAACACCTTTTGTAGCTATAACTCGTGAAGCACTCTTCTGTAGTGGCATAAATGCAATTGCAACAAGGTCAGAATTTAACTGAATGGTTGTTTCCTTGTTGTTTCCTTTCCGAGACGCCAAAAAATGGTTGTTTCCAAAAATGAAACAACCATTAAAAATGGTTGTTTCATCCTATGTGTCTACACCTTTACTGTTTCAAACATTTTTTCTGCAAACTGGTGGAGAAAAATACGTTTGAGAATTTGACACGTTTAGGTTGCAGTCACATGCGTCAAACTATTTTTCATCATCAAGTTAGGAAAGGGATGCCCAGATCTTTAACACGACTAAACAGGCAAGAATTATTGAACTTAGGTTATACTTAGCAAAAATTTGTTTTCTTTTAATCAATATCGAGTTCAATACTCACTTGTCTTCTTTTTTCTGCTTCTTGTAGCTTATCTTCAATACTTTTCTTATTTGCCTTTTCTAAAATCAAGAACAAATAATATCCAATTTTACGTTTTATCTCATAATCAAGTCTTAAGGCTGAAACAAAAGACATCCTAATATTATTTCATAAGATATATATTTATATTGTGATATAAAAATATCTTATCCTGATCATGTCCAACGGTGAGCGACTAAGCTAGTAACGAAATGCAAAGACCTTCCATACACTAAGCGTCTGAAGAAACTACAGCTTCCCACATTGTTGTACCGCAGGATTAGAGGAGACATGATCGAAACTTTCAAAATGCTAAAAACTAGTGACAACGAAATAACACCCAAACTAATACTCGCGATCAGTTCTTCAACAACTCGTGGACATTATCTAAAACTAGAAAAGCCTCGAGCATAAAAAAATGTACGAAAATATTTCTTCACTCATTGAATAATTAACCTATATGGAACAAACTACCTGAACCAGTCATTGACTCGCCCAATGTAAGGATCTTCGAAGGGAGACTCGATAAATTTCGAACACGCTATAGTTTTTAATTTGATACAGAGGCTCAACTTCCATTTTATGATATGTAACGACAACGATATACAGATCTGGACAAAGAGGTCCCAAACCTGCGTCCAGTACAATTCCTGGTGAGGTGAGATAATTATAAGGCCGTTGCAGCGAAACGCATCCCATGGTCTCACACTTTTGCCACATTGATTAGAAATAGTTATGCAACTAAATTGTCTACTTTTTATTTAAAAGTAAATATTGGTAAACGATTATAAATTATAATAGATTTTCAACTACTTGGATAAACACCCCCGGCCTTATCCTCGAATAGCAATTGCTTGAGAAAAAAAGAAAATAAAACAAATTTAGAAAAGAAGACCAACCTGTTTGCGTCACTTGTCTCAGCCGTTTTGGTGCACTCTTTTTCGGTGGTCCATCTCCAAAATCAATTTCAAACGCCACTGCTTTATTACTCTCTGATTCGCTCATGGCTTAGATCGTAGGAATATAAACTTGTCAATGTTTTTAAAACTTCTTCTATGGAACCCAGTCCTGGGCATGTATGTGTCTCTTAATCCATAACGCATTAAATACGCATTAAATATACGTTTCTATTTATGACGTCACAATACGTCACGCACCGGTTACGCACCTGCTTCACGGACCGGATGAGCCAACTGTTAGATTATAAGACATGGTCAAAATAGCGGAATTCTTTCTTCAGTTTCTTTAAAAAAAAATCAAAAACAGTATTGTGTTGATTCATGAATACAAATATTGCTATCGCAGATATATATTCACTTTCAAGTTCATACAAATATGAAGTATATTCCTCAAAATAACATAAATAAGAATTTCTTTGTTTTATTTTTTTTAGTATCAGCTAGTAGCTAAAAATGTTCCTATATTCTGTTTTATATTACAAGTCTTGGCATTGAATCGATCCATAAATGATATTGATCTCATATTGTACTTTTATAAAGAGAGGCTAGTTCAACTTATATGTACTATACTGATCCGGATAAAAATCGGATACTACACAAGTAGTATATGAATACATGTGTAAAAAATATATCATTCTTTTATATAGAATATCAGGCGCGGATCCAGAAAATATTGAACCTCGGGGCGCAACTGTATAAATTATCAGGCTGAACCGGGGGGCGCACATTTATTTTTTTGTCTTACATATAAGGGCGAACAGGGGGCGTGCGCCGGGTGATTTATATGGTAAATCCGCGCCTGAATATGCTTAGGGAAATTGATTATGGCCCACAATAATAATTAATATAAAACATGTAGGGCGCAGCGGTTAATTTTGTTAGAAATAAAATTACGCCCTAGAAGTCTATCACAGCGTTCCAAATACGCTCCAAAAGTTTATTTACAATAGAGTGGATTCAATAGGCTCTATAATTTCATATTTCCCCCGTTATTTTTTTTTTTTCTCTTTGAAATGAATATTAATTTTACATTCTTTAAATGAAAAAAGTCAATCATTTCGAAATTATAAAACAAAAACATTTCTCGAGAAAAACTTGAAAAAATCAAGTACAATAATTTATTATGCCATGGTATTCCAATTGACGTCCATACCTTGTGATACATTTATATCATATGATGTAAAGAGTTATCACCCTTATTGTTGCCTTATCACTTTGTTCACAATAAATATATTCGCATACCTCAGGCAATACTTCACTTGATAGTAATTGCAAGGTTCATTGCAGAAAATGGTATTTGATTTTGATCAGATTATTATAAAAAGTATTATCCATAACAAATAAGGCCTTATGATAATGTTGTTGCAATGGATTTTCTATGAAAGAATTTTCCAGCGATTCGATGAAGGTTTCTAGAGTTGGCGTGACGTTGTTCAGCTTTGTCAACGTTTTATTGTAACATCAATGTACATTTGCGCTCCATTTGCACGAAACCCTTCATCAATTATACAATAATGTTAAATCTGGTTTGCTATCATAATAAAGTTTATGATTTCTTAATATACATGTGCACTTTTTTAAATATATATTTTTAGAGGATGATGGATAGTCTATCATTTTTTGACATGTTGAAATGATAACCCCAATTTTAGTATTTTATTTTGTAGAAAAGTATTCTATTAAAAAATGAGAAACAATTTTTTAACTTAATCGTTAAGTTGACAAGAATTGTACACATACATTAGCATATTCAAAAGTATTTGCTTGTGAATAGTTTTGGATATAAAAGTGATTTAAATTCAAATTTGCGAATTGACCAATGGAAGGCCAGGACGACGACGAGCGCCATCTATTGGATGAAGACTCCTACAGCGCCGGATATCCGACCAACGGATACAACCCGTTACACTCTCCCCCGGAACCAAAATGCAAATTTTGGAAAAATCTAATGTGTTTATCAATCGCGTTCTTATTCATCTTTACTCCGTATCTGGCAATACAGAATTTGAGCAGTACTCTATATCCAACTGCTGGCTTGGGAGTTGTGGCACTAGCGTGTGTTTATACCGGTGTGTTTGTGTGCTGTATCATTGCGCCCGTTGGGGTCCAGACGTTTGGGTGTAAGCAAATGATGGTTGTCGGTTTTATGGCGCAAACAATGTTCACAATGGCGAATGCATACCCGACTTTTTATACGCTGGTCCCCGCAAGTGCTTTAATAGGTATAATGTCCTCATTTATGTGGACTGCGCAAGGGACTTATATTACCGCACTTGGTATAGACTATGCTGATCTAGTAAATGAGACTGCCAACTCAGTTCTCAGTAAGTTCAATGGGATATTCTACTTTTTCTTTCAATCAGCCCAGGTGTTCGGAAATATTTTGACTTCCTTTATTTTGCAGCAGCATAAACATGTGCATGCAACTCCAGAAATTAGAGATTTAACAATGCCATACCGGGATAAAAGTCAAAAGTGTGGAATCCATTATTGTAGTTCAGGAGCCAAAGGTCACAATTCGTCCATCTTTGAAACTATTTTTGACCAACCAGATTATTCAGATATTTCATCCAGCAGTCCACCAAAGACATTAATCTATATCATGATTGGTTGTTTTGTTGCGTTGGATGTTACGGCTATTTTGATGACGTGTGTATTCATGGATAAAAGGTAAGATACTACCTGAATCGGAGGTATAAATAAATAGTTTTGTTATTATTTTTGATATTTCGAACAAAATCGGAAAAAAAGTTACAGTTCATAGCAGCAAACATACGAAAAACCGTTTTCGAACATTTTTGGTGTATTTTGACTTGCGGGGGCGGTGCATCAGCATTTTTCAAACGTGTATATCTAGAAAAATATGCCTTTTGCTTCAATGTAACCGCGCCCTTGTGCGTTCTTGTATCATTTCTAAATAACGGTATTGTGAGACCCCTTTGAATATTCGTGCTATTCTATTAAGGTCACCGGCTCCAGTACCACAGGAATCGCGTCGAACCATTAAAGACATGGTACTCGCCACATTGAAGATCCACACCGATAAAGTCATGGCTTTGCTAGTTGTGTTCTTCATTTGGAACGGGATGGAGCAGGCCTATTTCTTTGGTGAATATACACAGGTGAATGGCTTCACTGATTGTCTAGTTTTGCATCAATAGCTTGAATTGTAATAAGCGTTCTTATTTTGCTTATATTATAAATTCGCGAATAAACCTATACCTCTCGGTTTGTGGCTGTAATTAAATTTAGCGTGTTTTACTTGTTTGATAAATCTTAGAAGAAATACATTTTCATCATATACAGTAAATGCGCCTTTTAACATTGCATCGGAAGGACTTGCGGGCGTGTGAATTTGGAATATTACAAAATATGTTAAAATTATGGTTATATCATATACAGTATTTGCACATTTGAGTTGCTCACGTATGTTAGTAAAGAAAATATATTATACGTGGAGTAATAGTTAAACGTGTGGGGATGGTGTGATAATCGTGCGGGTGTGGAGTGGCATAGTTATAACGCGCCTTTACTGTATTTCTTATTAACTTTTTTTAGGCCTTCCCAGGTTGTGTTCTTGGCGTAAGTCACATCGGTTACGTCATGGTTAGCTTCGGTATCGCCAACGCTTTATCCTCTGTGACCGTGGGTCGTCTCGAGAAAGTCACTGGTCGAGTCTTCCTGTTTACACTGGCGGCCATTTTGAATCTTGCGGTTTTGGTGTTCCTCGTTTTCTGGGGAGATCCCAGTGGAGATGGGGGAAGATATACGTTTGTGCTGTATTTGATTCCGGTGTTTTGGGGAATAGCGGATTCTATATGGCAGGCGACAACGTGCAGTAAGTGGCTTAATTCCCAATACAGTATTTATGCTACAATCCAAAAAAGTAAATTTTGTAAAGGTGAAATGCAGTTTTTAATTGAAAAATATTAAGAAGGGGACTTCACGACGACCAAATAAGGTGTTCCTCTCTTTTGTAGCTACAAAACATTACATATAAATATGCACCCCAAATGCGGAACACCTTTTGTAGCTATAACTCGTGAAGCACTCTTCTATTAAGTTTAATGTCAGACGATTGTATCGATTATGTGTGTGACACGAACTCCTCATCTTGTACCCTTCTAAATAATAATAAAAACATATTATATTTAAGAGTTAAAAGAAACAAAACCCCAACAACTGTATTAATTAATGATTTAAACAACATGAATATTTGTTTCAGCTTTCGTTGGCATGGTCTTCCATGGTAACCAAGAAGCGGCTTTCGCAACCTTCCGCATGTGGCAAGCCTTCGGATTCGTCATTGTCTTTAGTTACAGCCACTTCCTTTGCATGGACATTAAGACATACATTTCTATTGCATGGTGTATGGTTTCGTTTTGTTTGTATGCGATCGCTGAGTGCCTTGTAAGGAGACGAGGCGATCTTGAAACGTCGGTTCAGTGATAATGTTCCAACATAAACATCCAAGTCAACCGCCCTAGCCTATCCACGTTAAAAATGACAGTGTTCAAAAATCGGAGTAGCAAATGAGGGATAAAGTGTGATTTGTGCATGATATATGTAATTTGTCTATGTTAATTTTTAGAGTATATAGACGTCGCAACTGGCTCAATGGGGTGAAATTTAATTAATTTAGAATCACCAATGGAACTTACTTTTTACATAGGTTAAATACCATGCTTAAATAAGTATTTGAATATTATTGACGATAAATCAACAATCCTGTGAGTATTGAAATGATGAACTTTAAAAAAATAACTTAATATACTTTTTTCTTATATTTTTTGATGAAATTAAAACATTGTTCAAAAATAAGAGTCTACGTAGTATCATGTTCTGTTGATGTGATGACGTGGTTTAAGATATACCCTTAATCAAATATTCTATCCAAAAAAAAATGAAAATATTTTGTCCCCTTAGTCTATATTTTTTTAATATTTTAGTCATATTTTGTTGTAGGTATTTAATTATACCATTTCGTATTATCTTTATTGTGCAATATGAATAAAAAGCATTTCCGTATTCTACATGTTCATTTTTTAAACTTATTATTTGTTTTCTGTTATTATCATAACAACATATAAATCGCATAGTGTTCATTTGGTCCAATTATTCATTCCATTCATTGTCACTCAGATTGTTAATAAAAGAAAAATGATTTACCAACAAATCATCGAACGAACTATGATTAAAAGCCAGATGTAAAAAAAACAGATGTGACAGGAAAACAACAAAACATTTCCTATAAATTCTAAAAAATACAAAATAAGATTTTCCTGTGTTCAATTTACAATGTCAAAGCAATTCAAAATATGTTTTGATTCAAACTAACAATCAATAAAAACGATAAATTTGGTTTAAAACTTGTTTTCAAATCAATTTTTATTTTGGGATATATATCGCAATATATACCATATTTTTACCAGCAATACAACATATAAAAATGCTTTTCAAACTTATATTGAAACACCTTTTATGGGAACTATTTTCATGTTTATTTCGTTTCATTCGACTATGCATCTGGATACTCAACGGAACACAAAGACGCCTCAATAAAAACAGACAAAAGAGTTCATATCACAAAACGGC